>CM046440.1:6538717-6654640 GCA_025506505.1 Flaveria sonorensis | reverse complement strand
TCCCCCCTGAACCCAATGCACCCAAAAAGGGGAGTCTAAGGCAGTGAAAGAAAGAAAGAGAAAGAGAGTGGAAGATGAGAAACAACAAGAGAAAGAAAAGGAGTTAGAAAAGGAAAAAAAGCTGATCACATACAGAGAAAGAAAAGTGCTGAAACTCAAAAGCCTGATGAGAGAAATCATGGAAGATCTGGTTAAAGAAGCTGATGAAGCTCACAGCAGATCAATGGACAGAATAATAGACCAACTCTTCAGACAGGGCTTTGATATAGCTACATTAGACACTGAGATCAGAAGGCTGGAGATTAAGAGATACACGATAGATGGGCTAGTTACAATGTGATGGAAAGGGAGAGGTTGGAGATAATGATCAGGTTTATTGCAAAATACTTGGGAAGATCATTAATGAGATTAAATCATGGATCAGAGACAGTATTCTGGCAATAACCACCAGAATCTGTGCTTCTGAAGCATTCAATAAGGGGTTGATTATCGAAGCCTTAGATGAAGCAGGTGCTGGGAAGAGAACTGATATGGCCAAGCTTTCCAAAGCAAACTTACCACAAAAATGCTAGATCAGCCTTCCCAAACTCCCACTCTAAACAACCAACCCCACAACTCCAAACAATCCCTAAACCTAAACTTAAACCAACTCAACCCTCAAAACCAACTCCCTTACCCAAAAACCACCTCAAACCACATCCAATGATGCACCAGAAGGAGGAGAAGGGTGTTGAGGATGGAAGAAGAAGAAGAAGAAGATGATGAAGAAGACAGTCTACCAATCTCTGCTGTTCTAAAAATACCTGAGCCCAGAAGTCAACAAATGATCACACCAGACTTTCAGAGGCAAATGGTGAAAGTTAAGATTGAAGAAGAAGAACAGCAGAAACAGCACGATGAGCAACTTTTGAAGATGGTTGACAAAGAGTTTCCTCAGTCATCATCTATACAAGCCATGAAGAAACACGCTCAAAGGCTGTATGCTCTCAGGCATACCTTTCAATATCAAAAGGAGAGAGTAAGGATTTGGCCAGACCCCAGGGTTAGTTCTAGAATTCATAAGAAATCCATACCAAGTAGATACAATGGCCAAGTGAGAAAGACATAGATGCTGTTATTATGTTGGCCATTGTAGTCTCACCCTGGGAGATACTTGACTTGAAGATCAAGAGAGCCTACAAGTCAAAGATGACCCCTCAAACTCTAATGGAGAACAAAATGGTCAAGAAGGGGTGTTATACAAGAGGCTTGAAGAGATCAAGAAAAATGAACTCCAGTTGCTATTAGAAGGGACTCACCCAGATGAATTTGCTTACAGAGAGATAACAACTGTTGAGTTGAAAATGGAAAGACAGTAAAGTACCTATCAGAGTACTATGGCCCAGAGTTCTTCGAAGGAGAAGCAGAAGAACTCACTAAGGAGGAACAAGTTGTTCTCCTTGAGGCCTACGTCAGAGAGTCTTATAGACTCATCAATGGGAAGTAGGTTTCATGGTTGGGATAACAGCTTGTGTCCAGTTCCCCAAGACAGAGTCCCTTCCATCCTTTGTCATTCACATCTACTGTAACCTGTTCCCTGGCCTGTGCTTATCTGATATCTCTGAAGCTGATCAAGAGAGTATTTCTGCTAAGAATAAGTGGGACCTCAATAAGCTTAAAGGTTTTGGCTGCATTGGTTCAGGGGGAGTTTGTTGGACCAAAAGAACCAATGAGCCTGATCAGAAAAACCTTCAAGTCCACAGACATTACAACAACTGAAGTAGTCTGCAACAGCTGAAGACATCAACTGATAACAAGGTCTGAAGACAAAGTCTGAAGTGAAAGAGCTGAAGACAAAGTCTGAAGTGAAAAAGCTGAAGACAAAGTCTGAAGCTAAAGAATGAAGACAAAGTCTGAAGACAAAGCTGAAGACAAAAATGAAGACCAAGTTTCAGATGTTGTCACAACAGCTGAAGAAGACCTCTTCAGTAGTTGTGATGGTTCTTTCAGTAATATTTTCATCTTGTACTTAGCATACTCTGAGATGTTCTCAGTTGTTGTGAACATTCTCAGTAGTTTGCTTACTTTCAGTTGTTTGTAATAATTCTGTTAATGTCACTATCAAGTGACATCAGCAGACGTCACATTCCTTTATATAAGGAATGTTGACCTAATTGTAAGGCGAAGCTTAGCGGCTGACATACCGAAGCATTTGTGCATGAATGATATTATCCCTTTGCAGAAAACCCTCTTTCTCTATAACGTGTACTGTTCCATTGAATATCTATTGTGTTCTTGCTATATTTGTCTAATTCTTGTTCTAATTCCGCTGCAATTCAACTCTAATTGATCAAACTTAGATCGCTGATCCTGTCATATATCCTACAGACGGCCATACTATGAGACCAGCTGGAAAAACAAATCCAGACAACAAGATCAATGTAGAGTAAAAGGCAGATTGTGTTCGCGTTAAGCAATTCAACTAGCAACCGTCAATAAACAACCCGTACCTGACATGCAAACGTGACATGATTACACATAACAAAATTACACATAACATATTTACACACAATAAGATTACACACCTACATGGGTTTCATAAACTTATTTTAATTTCATATTTTTCACCATAGAAAGACAAATTCTTTAATGAATGGAAAAGTGTTGTAGGGGTAAAAACTACCCTTTTAGTAAGATCTGTGTAAGGTGATTATTACAATTTTTAGTGAGACGATAAATGAATGACCACTAAAAGATTAGTGAGATGATCTTTGTTGGACTCAACAAGTGCATTGACAGATAATGGCTACATAATCAGTCGTATTCAAATAATCATTTACTAACATACAAATAATACGAACATACATATCGAACACTAATTAATATTGCTTAAATCTTTTTTTGGGTTTGTAGATAAAAAGCAACTTTTGCTAAGTGTCCATAGCAGGTTAAGTACAAGCCACAACAGATGAAGAATGAAGTCCTAAGTACTGAGGGGCGGATGAATAAACATATAGCAGATGACCAAGTCCCACAATGGATGAACAGGCCACAGCGGATGTACATCCCAGCGGTGAACACTCCACAGCGGAAAACATCACAACAAACACAAGTGTTCATAGCGGACACATCCAATACACAACGGACACGTAATTCAACATTCACAGCAGACGACTTAACATCCACAGCGGACTCGACAACATCCACAACGGACAGCTTATAGACATAGGATTTTTATGTATTCTGTTTTACATAAGGGTATATTTGTAAATGTACATAGTTTGTACATAGACTATAAATAGTCGTATACCCTAATCCTTTGTAAGCTTTTAAACATTCATCAAACAAAGATGCAGTTATTATCATTCATTGCATTCAATCATGCAAACACTCATAATCATACACACACACATAGAGATCACATCAATAATCATGGGTTTCGCACTACGATTATATGAGTATTGATTATAACAACCTGTTGTTATTGTTGAGCGATTGAAAAGGTCCTGGGGGGATTCATCAACTTTGTTCTTTGTAAAAAGTTCAAAACCAAATCCATCAGGTGGTATCAGAGCCTTGGCTCAAATCATACAACTGATTTTGATTCTCTCAATCAATACAATGATCTCTATGGTTCATTCTCAATCATATACAATGATCTCTATGGTTCATTAGCTTCATAACATCTTTGAGCTAAAATTGACACAAAAACCCTCTTCTACATCATACATTCAATAAATGTGCAAAAAACATAATTTAATCATATGTTTTAGTGCATTTTGAAGAAGATTTTGTGCTTTTGATTGTCGTTAAAGCTCTTAACATCATTCATACACTGTTTTCAAAACAGAATCATCACAAAACCTCTAAAAACCTCATCGGTTTCTAGGGTTTTTGATAAAACAGTACCAGAATACTGTTCTTCAAGTTTTCATCAAACAAATATTATTTTGGATACAATGAATCCATTTGGTTTCTTTAAATTATCACATTCGAGTCTGTTAATGCATGACCGGTGAAGAGTGGTCAATGAAACAGTTTCACAAGGTGGAGAGATATGAACACTTAGCAGATCAAATAGGGAACCGATAAAATGATACAAAGAACACAAGTAAAAGAACAAGAACAAGAACACTCAAATATGGTTTTCAAGAATGATGTATATTGCTCTCAAGTTCTTACAAGTATTATAAAGCATGCATTAAAGATACAAGCACTTGAGACACTTTATACTACATCCTACAACTGACTATACTTTAAAGGCTAGCTGGAAACACTAATCTAGACCACAAGATCAATGTATAGTCTAAAGGCAGATTGCCTTTTAACTAGTGACTATGACATGCCATAACTCACATCCTTATTTATTAAAAAAGGATAAAAGTACATAGTTGGAAAGTTACAGACAAAAGACCTTAATCTATAGTTGACAAATGCATGGACTTTTCACCAACTCATATAAGTTGGTGAGTCTTCAGAGTGGCAGCGGAAAGTGGTTCAGCTTTTGACAAAAGGTGATTCAAAGAAAGCATGTCTTCTCTGTCTTCGGAAGAAATCAGTCTTGGCTTCGAAAGACTTTGTCCTTAAAGCTTCGGATGACTTCATCTTTGGCTTCAGAAGATATGGTCTTTTGGCTTTGGAAGATTTGACACTTAGCATAATTCACTGAGTTGTATCAAATCTTCCGAAGTAACTTCCTTGTACTTCATTTCTACATGCTGAGAGCTTTTGGTTGTTCTTTGATTGCATCAGCCTCTAAGTGTAGTCCTTACAGTTAATACTCAAATCAGGATATTGATCATCTTCAATCAACAAATTGATTGTTGTTTTCATTGAAGATTGTCACAACCGCAACTGTTGCTAGGATATACCCTAGTTCATCATTCACACAAAAACTTCAAATCTACGATGATTTTGATATTTTTTATCAAAAACAAAGGAAGAAAACGGTTCTTCTTTTGTATATTTGAAAAATTCACTTTTTGATCCAAAAGCCACCATTTTAAAATATTAATTGTTTTTAGGGTTTTGACTTTGTTGACTGATTTTATTAAAAGAGTTTTGACTGATTGACCATTTATTTTAAAGAATATTCCCTTGACATATTTGGGACCATGATTGACATCACATTGGACTTAATTAATTAATTTCCAATTGATTAATTTTCTTTGATTTGGTAAAATTAAGAGTGACAAATAAATCAAATAAATCTTAGTGACCTTAGGGTAAATCAAAATTTAGCACCGAGCTAAATCATCAAACAAATTTAACTTAAACCGTTAAGTTAAAATTAAATTTACCGATCATGTCAGATGAAATTTCAGGTTCAAATAGTGGTCTTAAACCACCCAGACTGAAGAACAAGGCTGACTTTAAATAATAGAAAATCATGTGTAGAAACTAGATTATTTTCAAGGACCTGAATTTATGGACTTCCATAACTGAGGGACCATACATATCTGTAACTTTAGGACTAGATTATAACATACAGAAACCAGTGAGTTTAAAAGTGTAGCTGGTGATGACCTGAAAAAGGTCAAAATAGACATGAAAGCACACAGTATTCTGGCAATGACTCTTTCATTTGAGATATTAACCGGAGTAGAGAAGTTCAAAACAACACATGAACTGTGGAAGGTGCATCACACAATGTGTGAAGGAAGTGATGAAATTATGGAAATCAAGAAAGAAAAATTGAGGACCCAATAGAAACTTTCCACCATGTTCAAGAAGAAATCAATACCACAGTAGCTCCATAGATTTATGCAACTGGTAAATGAGATGATAGTTTATGGTCTCAAATATGAATATGTGGAGATCACAAAAAAATGTTGCATACTCATCCAGAGAGCTGGACACAATCTGTCTCTCTGATGAAAGCAATACTTGATCTGGAAGCATTATCTTTGGATGCTCTAGTTGCCAAATTAGAGGCACTAGAAGTAGATGAGAGATTCAAAAACAACAGCATAGTTAGACATGTGGAATCATACAAATTCAAAAAGATACAAACAAAGACAGTGCATTCTTGACATGCACTTGTGAAGAATAAGAGGAGGAGTTTCTTGACTCCAGTGATACTTCCATTCTTTTCCACCTGAATCACCACAACACAAATAGAAGTCTAAGAAAACTGGAGTTCATGCTTCACATGAAGCAACACGTCAGAGTAAACAACACCAACATGCTTCAAGTTCAAGCAAACACATCACACAAGAGCCAAAACATATCAATTTGAGAAACCTATGGATGCTCTCATAATCATTCTACAAAGTGAGGAGCAGAAGGCAGCCTTTGCAGCCTCTCCATAAGTTTTGAGGCATATCTGGGTGCAAATCTCATACCATCGCAAATCATCCAACAAGATTTGGATGAGTTGCCACCAGACATGGTTGAAGAGATAGATCTTCAGTGGTCTATGGCAATGATTGCCTACAAATTAAAGAAGTTTCTATAAAGAAATAGGGTGTTGAACACGGGCATGAAAAAAAAGATTGGTTTTGACAAGATCAAAGTGAGATGCTACAACTGTCAGCTCTATGGGCACTTCTCAAGAGAATGTCAACAACCCAGGACTGATAGAAACAACCAACAACCACAAACATCAAGTGGTTATCAAACAAACAGACAGGTTCCACCTCCCATCAGCATTCCATCAACACCAATACCAACACAAATCACATAATACAGCCCCAATCAACTCCAAGTCCTCTGCAATGTTAATCAAACAGGATGGAGAATATGACTGGAGCATGTATGAGGCAGAGATACAATCTCCTGACCATGCCCTCATGGCACATGTTAAGGATAAACTTACTAAAATCCCAAAGAGGTAAAGGGTAATCTCTGTTCTCAAGCATGCATAGATGAGGTCACAAGATAGAGAGAGAATGCAAACCAACTATTAAAGAAAGTTATTAAAACAAACTTTTTGAATGATAGTTTAAAATTAGAACAAAAATTGTACGAAATCAAAATCTTGTCACTTAAAAATGATTTGGGCAAACTTTTGTCTGAAAAACTAACATTAGCAGCTCGGGTTGAGCAACTTTATAAATCTTTGACTCAGTCTAAAACACTACGCTGAAACTGAAATGAAACTTCAAAAATTGCATGTGAGCAATAAGAAGTTTGAAGAACTTCTTGCTCAACAAAGGGCATTCAAAGACCCTTCAGGTTTGGGATATAATAAGGTTAACCCACCTTATAATGATAACTATATCTCACTACCTGAATCAATGACCAACAAACATGAGAAATCACTTGATCCTCATGACAGGACAGATGACTCCAAACCATCATTATAATCATCATCTAAATCATCATTGATATCAAAATCATATCTGATTAAATTTGTTAAAAGTCAAGCATAACCACAAATTAAATCAACATATTTTTATCAAGGGAAGAACAATGAATTTGATGTTCACACCTCAGATGAAGATAATGAAGATCTTTTATATGATGAGTCTGATCAACCAATTACTAAAACTGAAAAAGTAACAAGTATGGTTGATACAACACCAAAACAAATAAAGAAAAAACAAGTTTTTGATATCTACTCAGGTAGAAGAAAGGCTGAGTCTTCCACTATCCCTCTTAAAAAACCAAACAAACGAAAGGGAAAAGCCCCCATTCATCCCAAACAACAAACTATAACTATTGATTTAAGTCAAACTTAAAATCAAAAGTTTTTAACAAACAAAGTAATGCAAATTTGCCTTACTGTGAGTGGTGTGATCAATACAGCATAGCACAGAAAAGTGCAAACATGGTATGTACTGCAATACTATGGTATGAACAATCATAGTACAGAAACATATCATTTTCACAAAACTGTTCAATTTTTGAAAGAAACAATATAATACAGCCAATTGCTTTTTCAATAAGAGAATAAAAGCAAAACAAACAAGCTCAGGCTGAGAAATCAACTGAGAAGCAACTAATTGTTCCAAATAGAACAAGGGTGGAATACCAGATAGACCCCACACCACAAAGTTGTTTAAAACAATTACAAAACATTTTATGACAACTTTAAACAAACAATCAGAGACATAAGCTCAAACAGACACTAAACAGACCTTAACACTTAAAGGAGGAAAGCTTAAAGCAATTCTCTAAAAGTGCTAAAAACATGCAAAGGAAGTCTAGTGTACCTAGAGTTTCTAAGCCAGCAGACAATGCATCTTTAGAGGAAATTTATGTTCTGGGAAAAGATGGAAAACGCAAGACCATCTTGTCTTGGGTTGCACCTTCTAATTAATTTATTTGTCTATGCAGGATATCAGAGAAGGCCTGACAACATCTAGTATGTTGACAGTGGATGCTCCCGACATATGACTGGCAACTGTTTAGTGTACCAAGAGTTCCTAAGCCAGTAGACAATGCATCTTTAAGGAAATTTATGTTATGGGAAAGACGAAACATGCAGACCATCTTGGCTTGGGTTGCACCCTCTAATTATTTCTTTGTCTGTTGCAGGACATCATAGAAGGCCTGACAACATCTGGTATGTTGACAGTGGATGCTCACGATATATGACTGGCAACTGTTTTCCTCCTTCGGGATTTTAAGAGCAAACATGGAGGAACGTAGCATTTGGAGGTGACAAGACAGGAGGAAAGATTACTGGTAAAGGAAAACTATTCAATGGGTTGATCAGCTTTAAGAATGCCAACTACTTCTCCAACCACCAGTTTAATCTTCTTAGTGTATCCCAAATCTGTGATAAAGGATATGCCACCCTTTTCGACTCCAAAATTGCTACATCCTCATGAGGGTTTTCAAATACCAAAAGATTGTATCCTTTTGGAAACTCCCCGTCAAAACAACACATACATGGATGATATGAATATAATTTTAGCATCAACCCCTGAAACTTGTTTATTATCAAAAGCATCAGAAGATGTTTCCCAATTATGGCATAGACAATTGGGACACTCTAACTTTAACATAAGAATCAATTGGTTAAAGGTGTCTTAGTAATAGGTCTAACAAAAAAAGAAATTTTTCTATACAGACCACTGCACTGCATGTCTAAAAAGCAAACAACATAGAGTGTCTCGTAAATCTAAATTGCTAAAATCTAATAACACACCACTAAAATTGCTTCATATGGAGCTTTTTGTCCCTACAAACATATTGAGCATAGGCAAGAAGCAATATTACCTTGTGATAGTAGATGATTACTCCAGATTCACCTTGGTTTTCTTTCTATTGTACAAGTCAGAAACAACAGAAATCATCAAATCATTTATCACTAAAATTAAAATCAATTGGATATTAATGTGAAAACTTTAAGAAGTGGTAATGGTACTGAATTTAAGAATGACATTATTCTTTCTTTTTGTGCAGAGAAAAGAATAAGTCAGCAATTTAGTGTAGCAAGGACTCCTCAGCAGAATGAAGTTGCTGAAAGGAGAAACAAAACATTAGTAGAAGCTGCTAGATCTATGCTAGCTGGCTCTCTATTGCCCATATCCTTTTGGGAAGAAGCAATCAGCACAACTTCCTACATCCAAAACAGAACATTAATAATTAAAAAACCCACCAAAACTCCATATGAATTGATGTTTAAAAGAAAACCTTTTATTGGATTTCTCAAAGCATTTGGGTGTTCTGTATCTATATTAAACACCAGAGAACATTTATCTAAGTTTGCTCCAAAAGTAGACGATAGATTTTTTGTTGGATACTCTGGACGCTCTGAAGCATAAAGAGTATACAATCCAAGACTAAACATAGTGGAAGAAAAAATGGATGTTTTTTAATGAACATCCTTTCACTAAGAAAGTAATTAGATCTGACTGGTTGTTTGATATAGATTCACTGACAAAATCATTTGATACATCTTATTTTGATGTCTCAAGTACCAAGGATGTCATTGAATATCCAATGGTTCCTCCAATAAACATTGATGTTCCATTAACTACTAATCCTCCAAGGAGAACAAACATTACTCCCTCAAGTACAACAGTTACAACTCCTACAATCAAACACTAATTATTGCTTAAATTTCTTTTCAGGTTTTGTAGATAATAAGAATTTTTGCTAAGTGTTCATAGCGGATGAGTTGATGTCCACAGCGGATGAAGTACAAGCCACAACGGACGAAGAATGAAGTCCCAAGTGCTGACAACGGATAAATAAACATACAACGGATGACTAAGTCCCACAGTTGATGAACAGTCAACAGGGGATTTACATCCATAGTGGATGAACACTCCACAGCAGACAAAAACACAACAAACACAAGTGTTCATAGCGGATAGCATCTAATGCATAACGGACAAATAATTCAACATTCATAGTGGACGAATTAACATCCACCGCGGACAAGACATCTACAGTGAACAACTTATAGACTTAGTATTTTTATGTATTTTTTTTACATAAGGGTATTTTTGTAAATGTACATAGTATCTACATAGGCTATAAATAACCGTATACCCTAATACTTTGTAAGCTTTTGAACATTCAACAATCAAACAAGTAATTATTATCATTTATTGCATTCAATCATACAAACACTTACAATCATACACACACACATAGATCATATCAATAATCATATGTTTCTGCACTATAATTATATGAGTATTGATTTATAACAACCTGTTGTTATTGTTGAGAGATTGAAATGGTCCTTGCGGGATTCATCAACTTTGTTCTTTGTAAAAAGTTCAAAACCCGAATCCATCAATCTTAAGGGTTATCACTCCCCCAATTATGAGACAATTGAATCTGTGACCACTACTTTCTTTAGTGTGAAAACAGTAGTCAAGATAAACTCTTGGTGGATGGGTAAAAGATGAGTTTGTTAACATACACTGGACCACTAGTTTTTGTGTCTTGCCTGTTAATTTCTTTTATATTTTTATAAAAATATTCTACTATTAAGTGTCTAAACAACAAATATTTGAACAACAATAATCATAAAGTATTAATATCATGCAATAATCTTTCCCCCCTCTAGATTTATATAATAACTGTTTAGCCAAATTTATATGAACCTTAGTAGAGTTCTTTAGGATTTAGTAGAGTATAAGATATTATTTCTTATGACTTCAGTTCTAGCTAGTATTAAGACCCTTGTGTAATGGCTGAGGCGTAAAACCATGAAAAATTTTACTTTGAAAGTTTGCCGTGAAATCCCACGTTGAAGGTAAGGAAAAAATTACACGTTATTGATAACATTTATAACTTTATATACAAACTGAAACCATCATATTTCATGTTTTGCCACTACTCTATTGATAATATTTGGAAAATACATGTTGGAACTTTGATAGATATATGCACTTGGCAATGGAAAAAAACTAAAAGTTAAAAATATTAAATTTGATAAAAAAAACAAGTACAAATTTGAACTAAGTAAAAATCACTTTTAAAGAATTGGAGAAAAGAAGAAAAAACTGTAAAAATCAAAACCTTCAATCGATATTGACGACTTTTACGAATGTGTGTCGATGATTTCTATATTATGACGTATAATTTCTTTTCGAACGAAATTTACATCAAAACATGAATAAAAATGACATGTGGCAATGGTCTATTTAGAATTTTCTAAAACATTAAGCTTTAAAATCTATAAGAGGAAAGCAAAAACTAAACCAAAATTTATGTGTGCCAAAAACAAATAGATAAGCATGTGGTATAAAATATACATATAGTTAAGCTTGAGCGTTCTAAATGTAACATCTAAAAGGTCAAAATGTAACATTTCAGAGGTCTTAATGTAAATCAATAAGAACGTCAACATTTGGAGCTTTCAGTTACGTCATATGTGCAAGATATCGTCTTGGCATGTGTTATTACTAGATACAGCTTAGAAAATTTTCTTATATTTTAATATAGTATTAGACTATTAGTGTTTTTTGTGTAGGATAAGTTTAGAACAAAAAAAGGTGTTTTTGTGAGAAGTGTAGAAAATAATATCAACACTTAATATAAGGAAATATAAGAAATGAATGGTTTAGATTAAAGATGAAAATAATCTTATAAATAAGAGGTCTGGGAGGTAGATTTGAATATATCCTACAATTGTTAACTTTTTTTAAATTCTTTTAATTTTTAAGCGTAATAACTTTTTTATATAACATTATCTTTTTAAAAAAGCTACACGATAAGATCGAGTATTTTATTTTCTTAATTTTAGTATTGTATTGCTATATATTTTTTCTTTAAATATCAACATTTTTTTAAAAACGTTTATATGTTGTGCGTATAACTTGCGTGATTATTAACTACGTATTTATAGAAATAATTTGCGTACTTATTATTTATAATTTGAGTAACTTTTACTTGCATATTATGAAGATAACTTGTGTAATAATCATATTATTTGTCTAATTATTATATAACTTGCGAATTATGCACCTTATATGGTATTTTTACGTGGTGCGGACGAAATACCTCCATCCCAAGAGACACATGTCATGCCCTGACGGCTTCGTACACTTCGCACGTTTTTTTGCGCTTTGTATAGTAACATTCTCATGTTGTATAATAAACATATGTCATCTCTCATATTTGTGATATATAGCTATTAGAGTTTTCAGAGTGGCTCATTTGAAAATGAAAAAGAGGTGAAGCTTTATTTTGTAAAACTAAAAGAATTATAAATGAACCTAAATACGAATAAAAAAAACTGAATTTTCAGTAGAATCAATAGTGGCTAGACGTTACGACATCATCGTTTCTCATAGAGTCTATGTCTACCTTTTCCCGTCGTATATTTTTAGTAAAGTTTTAAGTTTTTAGAAGGCATAGTGATTAACTATGCCACACCTTTAGTACAGTGGCGGAGCTTAAACACTCCCGTATGAGAGGCGGGGTCGAAATAAAATTTTTTTAAGAGGAGCGAACTCGATATATATATATAAAATTTACACTAACGAACCAAAAATTTACCTTACCACACTAAAAATTTACACTACCGACGGCCCCTGGCGCTTATAAACCTCCGCGGGTGCTTTGGTAGGTACTATTAGTTTATTGTTCTTATGTGAATATTTGGGAGAATTATATCTAGCAAATCATATTCGATTTAGGTTGATATGTTAAAATTAACAAATTCGAAGATGTCCCCAATATTTATGTGTGTCTAACATTATTCAAATTTAATATGGCACCCCACCTTCCCTACATTCTTAAATACTATAGCATTGTATTTGTAGGCATCTTTAAGATTCATAATTCTTGAAAGGAAATTGTGACGTTTACCTTATCTCCAATGACTATTATGTTTTCCATTAGCGACAGAAAATATCTAAGTATCTTTGTTTAGTAGATCTCAACTTTATAAACAGAGATGAGTCGTGAATACTGTGTTCTTCTAGTCAAACCACATATATTCAAATCAACACTTTTTATATATCAATCATGTGATTATATAGATTTAAGTTTGTTTGATTGATTAAATGCGCCACTTTTATTTGATTAATTATTTACTTTACCACTAGGATGATGGTTTAGGGTTCTATTATGTTAAATTTGGGATTTTTTTTTGAACAAATCATGATAGTTTTCGTACAACCTCTCATATAATTATTCAATTAACCTTTTCTAACTACATAATTAAGGGACATTGATTTGATTTGTTTAGAATTTTATATGGAGAACTATTGTCGAAGTATTAATTTTGATTTGACTTTAAAGTGGGGTCGTTGATACTGTGTTAAATTAAAGCCTTTGTTCTTTTGTACTAATATAAAGCCATAATTTTATTAGTGCGAGCATGAAATTATTATTCTGAAAATAACTTATATAGACTTAAATGCATGCTAAGTTGCTAACCTTTGATTCTTTATGTGATTGGTTGATTATAAGATATATTCACTTTGAGATACATATATATTAAATGGCCGAGTTGATTTTATGTTTGAAGTTTATGGAATTATGGGATCTCATCAAACTTTCAGATTTCTCTTCAAGATGCAAGAGTGATGATAGGTATAGATATCTTTATTATGTGTGAGGTTGTGAAGAGAGATTCAATCCCAGTGGCCGTTTGTTTAGTAGAATTCACTTGAATATAATCGAATTGGAATCTGCATTCAATTTCTTAATGTGTTTAGTTTCTAAAGTTTCTTAGAGTTAGAGTTAGAGTTTGAAGTCTATTCTCATTTTTTTTTGTTAAAAAATCAATTAGAATTCGAAATTGATTTCACTTTCAAACTATTAAGTCATTCAATATAATCAATTACCACTAATCGAAGTTGCAACCGTCACCACCATTGTTGCTCTATCTTGTGGCCACTACCAATGACTACCTGAACACTTGCCCTAACACTCTGCCGCAACACTTGCTCGTATTGCTGCCAACGCCACGACACACTTGCGTTGACGTTGTTGACCACCTAGTCATTACTAACATCCACTCCCATAACCGTTGGTTTTATCCCCTTGTAAGAGTTTATCTTAATAGGCTGAAGCTAACCAAAGATCTCTCAGCATGCACTGAAGTACAAGAAAGTTACTTCAGAAGATTTGACAATGCACAAAGAAAATTAACTAAGCCTCATATCTTCTGAAGCCAAAGACAGAAATCTTTTGAAGCCAAAAGTGAAGTCTTCCGAAGCTTGAAGACTGATTTCTTTCGAAGACAGAGAAAGCATGCTTCTTTGACATACTTTTAACAAAAGCAGACCACCTTTCTGCTGCCAGCTCTGAAGATTCACCAACTTGTATATGTTGGTGATTACCTTTTACTTTTGTCAACTATTCAGTATGGTGTCTTTTTCGGTAACTTTTCACTCTTGCACTTTTATCCTTTTTGTAATACAATAGAATGTGACCTATGACATGTCATAGTCACATGTCAAAAGTCAATCTGCCTTTTGACTTTACATTGATCTTGTTGTCTAGATTAGTGTCCAACTGGCTTTCAAAGTATGGTCGGTTGTAGGATGTAGTATAAAGTATCTTATATGACCAGTCTTAGGACTAAGCCTTGTAACAATTGTAAAACACTTGAGAGCAATATACATCATCCTTGAAAACCAATCTTTGTGTTTTGAGTGTTCTTATCTTTAGTTTATTGTTTCTTTGCCTGGTTCCCTATTTGATCTAGTAAGTGTGTCTTCTCTAAATGTAAGACTATTGTTGAACAAACCATAACCGGTCCTGCACCCTTACTTTCATTGACACTCCCACCAACATATACGATTATAAACCCAACGTTGTTGCATCTTCACCGTTGTAGATCGCACAGCCCCACTAACCATAAATCGTAACCCCTATTTTTTTATCTCTGCCCACCACCAAATTCAAAGTCTCCATCTCTCTGGCACTCGCATGGCAACAATGGTTAGTGGCAGGTGGCAGGTGGCAACGGTAGTCGATGTTGAGTGCATACGATAGTATTTTCTGCGAGGGCAGTTGATGACATGTGGCAAGTAGTGGTAGTCTATGCGGTGGCTTTCAACAATAAAGAAAACTTTGGAGGTCGATGACAGGTCGAGATAGTGGTAAAAGCCAGTAGCGGTGATGATCCGATAGTGAGATGAGAGGGTGATACATTCCAAATCCTCTAAGATTGTTTTGTCATCAAAATGCATTACAAAATTAAAATTTCTTTAATAGATTCTAGTTTCTTTAAATTACATTCCTTTTTAATATGTTAAATTTCAAATCTAATTCCTTCAACTTTTAAACCCATCCCATTCTAATATGTTGCTAGGAGGTTTATGAAAAATGTAGGATATCTTTCATTCAAACAAGTTTTTCCCAAAAAAAAAAGCCCTTCTTTCCAACAATTATATTTAGATTATAGAAGTGGTGAGTGTGATAGGGATTATGATAGAGGAAAAGTACAATCAACTAGACAACCACGATAAGAACAATGTGATAAGGTAAAAGGGTGGCGGGGGCGTGATAATGATCCCACACCATGTAATTATAGTATAAACATTAACTTTTGTAATTAATTATAGTCAAATTCAAGCATCACATAAAAATTCATATTCAATATGTAGAGTTCACTATTTAAGGCTTGAAAAATCAAAGTTTTTGATGTATGTAAAAACTTCTTAATTTGTGAAATCTTCAAGGTTATACGAAAACTTGAAGATTTGCAAGGACTGTTGCTTGTGCAAGAACTGCTGATTTTGCGATAACTTATGGTGCGAAAACTTTTGTAATTTGAATAAAAAGTTCAGCTTTCGTGTAGTTTGAAACAATTTTCATTTAGTTTATTTTGTAATTACTTATGCAATAATACTTAAGTAAAATACAAGCAAAAAAATTATTTACTTGTGTGTTATGTAAAATATTCTTTTTATTTGATTAGTGAATTCATGTTAAATGATGTTCCACATTCATTTCACACTTGTGATTCATCTCTCGGTCTAGTTGAATGACTTCAAACGAAATATGGTCCTTTAAAATTGGTATTAGAGCCTTGGTGCTCAATTACATGATTTATTGGATCATGAACACGAAATTAGAGGTGATTAAGCTTGGGTTTGGTTCAATTGAGTAAGAGAGTTTTCACATAAGAATAGAGAAGAATTCATAAGCTTGAAAAATAGTTTCTGAATTTAATTAGGTTAAATAACATATAGCAAAAACTATTGCTTTTACGTACACTAATTTTGCAAAAACTGAGAGTCCGTATGGTATGGGGTAATGAAATGAATGAAAAAATGTAATGAATGAGGGAATGAAATAGATGAGAAAATGAAACGAATCATTACATTCCATTATCCTGTTTGGTTATCCTTTAGAAGTAGAATGAATCATTACATTGTATTGTTTGTTAGGTAGGAAAAGATGAAAGAATGAAATGTAAAAGTGGTTATGGTGGTAATGGCTGATGGCCGGTGGTGGTTCCCGGTGGCGGTGGTTGGCAGTGGCGGTGGTGGTCGTGCCTTGTGGTGGTGGCCAGTGACGATCGATCTTGGTAGCCGGTGACGATCGATCTTGGTTGCCGGTGGTGGTTGTTATGGTGGGTGGGTGGTGTTGGTGACTAATGATGGAAGAAGGAATCAAATAGAAAAAAAGAAGAGGGTGGATGGAATAAATTTAAGGGAATGGAATAAATTTAAGGGAATGGAATCAAATATGTAATGGTTCATTTCTTTCACCAACCAAACATATCTTTTTTTTCATTCACCCTCAATGGTTTATTCCATTCTACCCCTCATTCATGCATACCAAACGCTACCCAATAGTTTTCACATATTTTAGTTAATTTCACTTTTACGTACAATTATTTTGTAAAAACTTATAGTTTTCACATATTTTAGTTAGTTTTCGCAAAGTTTATGTTATCTTAGTTCATTTTCGCAAAGTTTAAAAGTTAATATAGTTTGCGCAAACTTTGTTTGAGTTTGTGAAAAGCGAAAACTTTGGGAAATGAGCATTGGTCAAGTACTTTTTACATAAGCTTCTTTAGAAAACTTAAAGTTATTCAATTTTTTAAGGATGTCAAAGAATCAAAATATGAAGAACATTAGTGAATTCATCAATCTTGACTCTAAGATTGGCATAAGTATTAAGCCTCTAAGACTAACACATGAGGATGACTATGCAGATTGGACATACCGATTTGAAAACTATGGCATGTACACAAAACCAAAGATGTGGGCGATCCTTCAAGTTTGGCCCATATGTTTCCATGTATACGAATGAAAAATAAGAGGTTGTAAAGAAGCCCCGAGTACTATAGGATGATGGGAATATGAAGAACTTTGCACTGGATGAAAAAGAATATACATCAATAACCATGGCATTATCTACCAAAATATCATATGGTTATCGAATCTTTCGGGGTGCTAAAGTTTTACGGGATGCATTGGAATAGCCAAATGATGGCAAACAAAGACATGAGAGAACGCAATAAAGATATGTTAAACAAAAAGTTTAACATGTTTAGCCATGTTAAAGGTGAAACTTTGGAATTCCATATCAGTAGGTTCGTGAAGCTAGTAATACAAAATGAAGAGTATAGGAGTTAAAATGACAAATATATTTATGAACAAGATGTTATTAAACTCACTTCCGGTTGATCTATGAAGAGGATGAATCTACCGAAAACTCAAGGATTCAACACTGGCTCTCAACTACTGAATTCTGTCAAGGGCTAAACCACTACCGATTAGCACTAAAAGTGATGAATTACTGATTGACTATTTATCAGCACTCAAATGGATGATCCGCTGATCAACTGCAACACTAGACAAGACTGTTTGTACTGAAGTACATTGGCAGATACCTTTTTGTAAAACCAGGAATAGATGTAAAGTGATTTATTCTTTGTGTTTGCTTTTCATAGTATAAATACCTCTCACTTTTATAGTTTTGAGTTAGCTAATTAGCTCACCTGTTTATCTCTTGATTGTAACAAACTTGTAATTAGAAAAGATTAATCAAGTGTATACTTTGAAAGAACTTCTTGTGTCCTTATTATCACTCAAAGTATATGTATTTGTTAAGTAAGACAGTTGAATTAGATTCCGTATTTGTCATCTGTCGATCAAACAGAAAAGTTTTGTTAAGTCCTTAATCGGATCCAACGCTTCGTTATAACTGGAACAACTACACATCAATTAAGACAACCAATGATCTTCTTACACTTTCTTTGAGTGATTTGATATCTACTAAGTTTTGCGACTAAATCAGTCGGTCATAAATTTTGGTCGGTTTTACTCATTTTTGTAGTATTGAGCTTCGTACCAAAACTTAACTAATAAAAACATACGTACCAAAAATTTCTGGTCTTTAGAGACATCTACCCATGCTTGGACCATTGCTATTTCCTCAGCTTCAGTCCACTTTATCCTTTGGGTGCTCGGTGCGTCTTCCTCCACTTCGATTGAGATGCTAGTTGGGGACGGTAAGATAGGTTCGGGTCGAAAAGATTGTAAATTCTTTTGGTTTTCGTCAATATATTTTTTTAGATTCATAATTTTGTTCGAGTCATTGCTTGGTTTGGGTTGCAGGGTATTTGGTTGAAAATGTTGTTGTACGGCTTGTTGTAGCTAATTATTATGAGTAGAAGGGTGTATTTTTCTAGAGTAGTGTAAGTTTGATAGGTAAGTATTGTATATTTAGGGTAATCGCTAAGGAGGAAAAAGTAACCTGGAGTGCGACTTCTCTCTTATGTTTCTTTTTGTGATCTAGTTGTGTATAGTAATTCCTGCTGATGATAACATGTTGCAATACACCATAAACTAATGTACGCTTCAATATTTTTCCTTTTTATTCATCGTGAATATTAACCCAATTGTCTTTATGTACCATTTTTAATAGCGTCATCTTTATGGCTTAATTATGAAGCTATTAGTCAGAATGTGAATGCAAAAAATATAATTAGTATATGTTTCAAGGGCATGCAATCTATTTTACTTCCACTGCAGGAGTCAAATTCTTGACTTCTGAGAAAATACATCATTTTAAACACCCAAGTACCGCCAAACCAAAATATCTTTAATAAGTTTTATTCACATAAATCAAGATATATAGGAACAGAAAGATAAGCAAGTATAAATATAAATATATTGATATACAACAATTTATATAAGTTCTCTACTAGAAATGACTTTATATCTAACGTCCATCTACTACATAAACCTTTTTCCATAAGAAAAATTATTGCAAAATACATAGCATATTTCTTTTATCATAAGGATAGCACATTAATTAAGTGGAGTGAATAAATAATAGTATATGTAGTATTTGGTGTTGTCAGCCAACTAATATTTATGTGATAGTGGTTGGTAACTGGGTTTCGCATGTTAGCATGCTTCTACTGGCTGTTCAACTGCTTCTATCTTCAGTTGACTTTAGTTTATAATACTACTAAAATGAAAAAAAAAAAAAAAAGCTAAAAATATAAAAAAGGTGACATTATTAAATCCTTAATTTATAAATATTTCCAACTACGGAGTTTGTTTGAATGATATAAACAGCTTTAAAAACTGTAATCTAAAATGGTTAGATATAAAATTAGCAAATTAGGTGTTCAAATCAACTCAACTGTCGATTATCTAAACAACGATGATCTAAATATTACCAAAACAACTATCTTTTCAGACATGATACAAATTATAAGTTGTTGCTATATATACCCACCTTATAACATTTTTTACTTGGTATACTCTCCTCTTCCATTTTCACATAAATACAAATCAAACTTTTTTGTTTTTTGATCCTTTTAAAATAACTATTTAAGTAAAATAAATAAAATATTCAATGTCTATATAATAAATAATTACATAACGATTAAACAAATAGCCTCTATATTATAAAATTAATAGAAACAAAACAAAAGAAAATGATTCAGTTGATTTTTATTAAATTTAATTTACGAATTTAGTTTTTTTATTGGCCAAGTCAACTAATTAACTTCCTTCCCCATACCTTTTTATTCTTTCCTTACGATAAATGAAATCGAGGATTCTCGTATCTTCGCCTAAGTTTCGTAATTGTCTATCAAGACTTGACAGCTCGTTCGATCTATAAAATAGGTACTCGAGTAAACATGTATAAAGGACAAACCCGGTTTAATCTCCCCCTCTCTACTCTCAAATATATTCTCAGCTGTTTAATGACGTGATCGGTTAGGCATTAAAATTTTTACCACAATATCGAACGTGAATCTATCGAACAAGATAGTGTAGAGGTTATCGTGACACAAGAATATAATGGCTCATGGAGTTACTAGCAAAAAGATCAATTAACTGTAATGGAAAAAATAGATCAAAAAGTTTATCATAAAATTAAGAGTGAGAATATGACAAGTTTTATAAAAAAAAAATTAAAGGGGGGAGTATGACAAGTATATAGGAGGTTATGTATAGACTTACCCAAATTATATCAGAGAGTAATTACAGAGTAATTACACATATAGAAACTATCATATCTGATATGGCTCATGTGGAACATGGATTATATTCTTTATATTATATGTGAATATCTCATCGAACATCACTATAATTGAAGGTCACTGAAAGCATGTTTATTTTCTATGAGATCTATATCATATGCGACTCTAGTGTTGCGTATCAACAACTCAAATTTATTTGCATGCATGTTTTGACGTGGATAACATTCTTTGTTTTATACCTACACGAATACTCGTTTATCATATATCCTTCAGGTATTTTGAAAATAAGAGTGCATAATAGCTTAGATGTGGATTCATTCAAATTGAATTTACATGTAAACAATCATATTAACGTGTAATGTTATATAATACATTATTGTTGGGTGCCAACTCTACATTGCATATCAAAAACATTGTGTAACAGTATAAATAGTACGATTTTAATTTTTTCTAAATCGATTACAAATGTTTCGTACTTTAAAGTTTGAGCACAAATTGTGTTTACCATTTTCAATAGTGGATTATTGTTCATATATTATAAATCAAGCATAAAAGATGTGTACTTTAAATTGTGGTAGAAAGGTTTTTTTATCTTTTTTTTATCATTACCATATAACCTCTTGTACCTTGATTATACTTATAATAACATTTATTATTTTTCTTTAATTGATCACAAAACTTTTACTCTTTAATGCTTGGCAACAAAGTTTTTTGTTCTCTTCAACTATAGGCATACAATATATAGATGTTTTTAACCGTACATAACTATTTCCCAACAAAAACATTAACCAACGCAGAAACATATATTCATCAAAACTAATTAACGACTTCGTTTTCCTATAATCATGTGGTTTAAACTTCTCATTTTATAAAATTCCAAATTAAATGTACCACTGTGATAATTTTCTTTTTATCTACTTCTCCACGTATTTTTTTTCAACACCAAGGGTTGTAGATTTCCCGCAACACCAACAACCACACAACAACTCGTGAGTTTATGTCTACTATTTTTAATGAGTGAGTTTATTATACAAAGTGTATTTTTGCAACAAAGTGTATTTTTGTTATAAAGTGTGATAAGACACAATGAGGCTAAAAATATCACAAAAAAAATTATATCTCACAATTTAAATCGAATTTCAAAAAAGTAATTCGCAGTCTCTGTTCCTCTCGTCGTCCTCTTTCAAGAAATAATAAAAAAAATAAAAAAAAATTCATTGTGTCTTTTATGATATAACGACGTCATTGTGTCAGTGTCTTTCATAATGACACAATAACGTCATTGTGTATTTCATAATGACAAAATGACTTCATTGTGTCTTTCATAAATGACAATAAAAAGACGTTAATTTTTTTTATTTTTTAATTTTTCGTTTATTTTTTTAGTGAGGACGACTAGGGGAACAAAAGCTCGGAATTACTTTTTTGAAGTTAGATTTAGATTGTGAAATATAATTTTTTGTGACTTTTTTTATTTATTATGTCTTCTGATACTTTTTAGTAAAAATACGCTTTGTATTTGAACATCTTTCTTTATTGAAATTATAACGTTATAACTTAAATGTGATTGCATTCATTGGTTCTAAATTAGAACGTGACTTGTTTGCCAAAAAAGATACAAACATTAATAAGAAAATTAAATGTGTTTTTTTCAGTACAACTAATACTATGTCTCTAAACCGATAAAAAGCCACTTTAAAAAATCTTAGAAAAAATAATATAGACACTCAACACTTACCACACCTCAGTTTCTATAAGAAAGATTTCATAACCTAATGACAAATTACGAACCAGTCATTAATTTATGGGCTAAAGGGCATACTTACTTTGATGGGCCTGAAGGCCCAGGCCCATTCATGCGATCAAGAGACTAACTACTATAAGGAAGTTACGACAGAGACTCGGAGAGTAGCTATAGTATAATGTTAAACTAAAAATGATAAAATTTTATTCACAGTTAAGAAATAAATCAGAGCTAGTGATTTGTAGAATAGATTAATAGAAACAGTCACGTCAGAGATTAAGAAAAGTTAATTGAGAAAACCAAAAGCCTTCTATGGACAAATCAAATAAATTCTAATTAGTTTCCTTTTTGTTTGTTTGTAGGGTGAATCCAGAGTTAATATTATTGACTTTTTTCTTGTTTCCCTTATTTATCAAAATGGATGTTTTTAATCAATATCTTTTTCTCACTCCTCATTTAATTGGATTAAGGGTAATATATATTTAAAAATATATTCTTTACAAAAAGTTAAGGAAAATATTTGATCAAATGAAAAAAAAAAAAAAAAAGCGTTAGGATGTTTTTAAGATGTATTTTTAAACAATGTCTTTAACATTTTTACTTCAGAAATAGATAAACTTTTTAAAGTATTTTAGAAGAACGAAATAAAATATATAAAAGTATGTTTTGTTGATAGTAATACTATGTAAGACGTCTTGGTTTTTTTCCCTTTAAAACTGTTTGGTATTTTGAAACGTCCTTTATAAACTGTTAATTTTTTTAACATCTTACTGAAAATAAAACCATTTGATTTTTTGTTACGTCATGTTAATATCGGTTGGTTTCAATCTTTAGAAGGTTTAGAAAAGACATTTATAAAAAAAAATATAAGGTTATAAGAGTATATGTTCAGAAAAAGCAACTGATTTAAAAATAATTCGAAAGAATGGGTTTAAAAAATTCATCTAAAACACGAATGGTTTTAAACATACCGTCTTGAAAAAAATGAACATGGTAAAACGTCTTTTTACAAAAAATAATTAAAACATATAAAAAACTAAAGGTTTAAAACGTCTTTTCTAAACCATAATAATAAAAAGCATTTATAATCGAAAATATTAACAAACTTCTGTAGAAACGTTTATATAATATTGTGATCAATGTGATCAAAATATAATTTTATATAGTTTATTTAATTCTAGTAGAAAAATACTTTAAATATCTTATTTAATTCCGGAAAAAAAAAGTGAAAGATACTCTTTACAATACATCATAAATCATCCTAACAATTTATTTTTTATAAATTTGATTAGATATTTTTCTTAACTTTTTGTAAAAATATCTTTTAATATATATTACTCTTAATCCAATTAAATGAGGAGTGAGAAAAAGAAAATTTATTAAAAACACATATTTTAATAATTATTTTATAAATACTCATTTTGGTATATAAGTTTTCCACCAACATTTATATGGGTGAAAAATCCAAGAACTTGCATTGAGAGTTTTTGGGTTTATCTTGATTTTGGTAAGTTCAATACCATAGGCACTCGGATTCTCGTTGATATCTACATATTTTTAGTAATTAGTTATTATACCGTCATAATATTATTACCGAACATATGATATTTGATAGGTTATGAGTATCAACTAAAAGGAATATGTTCAAAGAGTTTGAAAAAAAAGTCTAATCAGATGTTAAACATTTTATTATAGTTAACAAACGTTACGATTAAATTGATACTTATATAATAACATGACAAAAAATACACTACTAAATTTTGACAAATAAAATAAAAAAATATTATTGTTGTTGTTGTTGTTATTATTAGCCATCTAATTAGTCATTAGTATTATTATTATTTGTTTAGGTTGTAATAAAAAGGTGTTAATCTAAAAACCAAAAATGGTTCAAGGCCTAACACATATCTTTCTATTGTTTTAAATCCAAGAGTATTTTAGTTATTGTGTCAAATACGCCAGTTGACTGTGCCTAATACGTCTGCTCATCGTGTCAAATATTTTTCATCGTTTGCTATATGTATTCATCGTTGTTTATTTTACTTATTTTTTTATTATCATATCATGTTATTTGTGTTATATACACAATGACGGGCAGATTTTAGATGAGCTGAAAAACAAAGAAAAATATATTATCTTTTTATATAATAATACTATACTCATTTTAAAAATAAAAAAGCTCATTTATATTGTTTAATTTTTATAAAATAATAAAGATATAAAAAATTTTGAACATTTAAGAGAGTGAGAAACTTGAAAAAAATCAACAAAAGTGATCATGTTTAAAATATCTATTTAACAAACTTTTTTCTATAATTTAATCTCAACCATTGATTTAGAAGATTGATAGTTGAGATTATTTTTATATTTTTAAGATCTATTACCATTTTTATTTAAGCATTTTACATTATAATTATTAGTACTGCTGCCGCCGCCGCCGCTGCTCCTGCTACTGCTGCTACATGTACTTCTGTTGTTTTAAAGAGAAGAGAATTTGTTATTTGTGTCAAATACGGTTGCTAATTTTGTCTTATACGTTCATTCTGTTATATATTTTATATAGTTTGTTATATGTATTCATAATTGTGTTTTATGTTGAAGATCATTTTATGCTATTTTTGTCATTGTTTCTATAGATTATATAAACTTTTTATATCATTGTGTGTTACAATTAAAAATACACAATAATATACATTCACCAATGTGTTTTTTAAAACTTATAGTGTTAAAGATACGTAATTTTTGAGGAAATATGTAATTCTTTTGGTGGAGAGGTGGATATATGTAATTTTTTTTGAAAAAATGGTGAACTTGCAAAAAGTCAACAAAAGTGGCTATTTCTAAAATGAACATCTAACAAACATTTTTCTATAATTTTGTAGGGGTTGAACCTAGAGGATCGGAAAATCAAATCAAGATGAAGAAGATCAAGTCGCTCGAAAAGTTATAAGTTGTCGTGCGATAACTTGCTTCTCGCGCGAAAACATGGAAGTCGTGCGAGAACCTGTTAGTCGCACGAGAACTTTAGAGTTTAGTATAAATAGTCGTTTGTAATGAAATTAAGTGAGCTTTTGCATTTTTCCTGATTTCATTTGCATTGTAACATTTTACAAGTCAGAGAGCAATATAATCAAGAAGTTATTTACATTTGTGTTCTTCATCTTACTTTCAATCTTGTTCCGTGAAGTTAATATTCCATATTTTCTTCACGAGATCGATATTATTTGTAATGAACCGATCCTTACAATTGGTATCAGAGCTTGGTATGCTCTAGATCGATTGAATCAAAGATTGATAAGTGTTTGTTGAAGTGTTCTTGAGATCTGATTTGAAGCTACTTGAAGATCTACTGAAATTATGCTATATTTGATCATTTTTGAAGATTTTGAGAGCTGTTATGCTGTTGAATGAAGATTTGACATATTTTTGTGATTATTTGAGCTTAATTCAATTAATTAGAGACAATTAGGATCCTAACTGAACCAAAAATCACTAATTGAAATATTATTCAGTTAATTTTGATCAAATTGGTGATTGATTGGAGGCTGGAATCATTGAAGTTGATTGAGATTGAACCGGCTAAAACTTAGGTTTCGCACGCGAAAAGTTGTATATTTCGCAAAATTCAGTTATCGAAAGATTCCTTTCGCGCGAAAAGTTGAACATTTCGCAAAAATCAATTACAAAAGTTTCCACGCGATAAGTTTGTGCGAGAACTTGTGCGAATTAGTTTTGCTTAAGACTATTCACGTGATAACTGTATCTTTCGTGTGAGAACTTCAACTTTGAAGATTTTTTTTAAAAAAAAAATTTTGAATCAAGATTTCTCAATGGAAAATTTGAAGCACATCACGACTACTTTGAACCTCGACAATGAGATCAGCACAAGCACAAAGCCTCCTAGACTTCTTAGCAAAGAAGACTATCCTGATTGGGTCTATCGCTTTGAGAATCATGTCATATCACTGAAACCAGGATGATGAGGTCTATCAAACAAGGCCCGTATATTCCGATATACCAATGATAAAGGGGAACTGGTGCCTAAACCTGAACATCTTTGGGATGAGGAGGATATGAAGAAAATAGAGCTTGATGATAAGGCGTATGCTGCTATCACTATGGCACTTACAACTGAAATCGCTCAGAAGTTCAAGGATTATAGGAGGGCCAAAGATTTATGGGATGCAATAAAAGAATATATTATGGGGAACAAGGATATGAGGGAAAGCAGGAAAGACATGCTGAACCAAGAGTTTAACATGTTTAATCATATACTTGGTGAAACCTTAGAGGCTCAAATGTCAAGGTTCGTGAAGCTGATAACCAAGATGAAAAGTGCAGGAATCTCACTAGAGAACATCTTAGGGAACAAGAAGCTGTTAAACTCACTACCTTACAGCTGGAACAATAATTGTACTACCATTAAGAGAACCAAGGATTTATTCACCTTATCCCTTAGTGATCTGATCTCCACCATCAAATCTTATGATATGGATGACAAGCAGAGAATTGCTAATTACATTATCACGATGGGAGCTGAAGCATTAGTATTATATGCTAAGATGGCTAGTAATCCAAATTATTATGTCAGCTACTCCCAGTTGTGCCAACAACAACTATCAGCAACTCCTGCTCATTCAAATGTCAAAGATCAATCTTTGCCTCAATCCCAAGCTTCTCATTAGAATCCTTACAATCTAGCTCAAGCTCAATCACAACCCCAGATCTACCCACAAAGTCAATTCACTCAACCTTCACAACAAGCATTTAACTCTCAACCTAACAAGCATACCATTCAAATAGCAGAAGAGCATCTGGCTCTATTTACCTCATTTATGAATAGCTATGAAGCTTTCTCTGCCGGAAGACTCAGTGCACCCAACATCTTGGTTGATGACTTGCAACAAGTCAATCCTGATGATGTAGAAGAGAATGATATTAAGTATCAGATGGCTATGGTGGTGTATCGTGCTATGAACTTTGCAAGATGAACTGGGAGAAAAGTGTTCGGCCTGAACAATTCAAGCAAGATTGGGTTTGACAAATGAAGCTTGAGATGTTATAACTATGACAAACCTGGTCACTTTGCAAGAGAATGTACTGAAGGAAGATCTAATCAAGCAGATAATGGAAAGAAGATGGTGACTGTGGAAGTAAAAACAAAAGGAGACAAAGCTAGTTCATCAAACAACAAAGCACTCGTTTCTCAGACTAATGGAGAATACGATTGGTCAGATCAAATGGAGATCCTAGATATCAATCTTTTTACTGCTTTGTTGGCAGAAATTCAAACCGTTAAAGAAGATGAGTTTGTATCTAATGGTCTAATAAGTGGTGTGTTTGACAAAGAGTAAAAGGTTGAAGTTGAGGAAGTTGAAGAGAAAAGGGTCGAAGAGGTGAAAGCTGAAGAGATGCAGGATGAGAAGGAGCTTAATGAAGCAGCTGTTGAGACTACTCTAGCTCAATCAAACATGAATGTAGGGAAGAAGAATGAAGAAAAGAAAGAAAAGACTGTTAAGTGTACTCCAGCATCTGCTTGTGATGAAAGTGAAAATGCTGTTGAAACCACTTCGGCAACAAAAGTAGAAAAAGGTTGTTTTGAAAGCCTTCATGGTAAATATTTTACATGAAGAAAAGAAAAAGGAGGAAGAAACTAAAGAGGTACATCCAGTCTTTGCTCAAATATGTGTTTAGAAAAGATTCAAAGATATAGAGTTCATAACGAACGCTTGATCTTAGAAGTTGAAAAACTTCAATATCAAGCTCGTAAATATAAAACTGATGAGAAATTAAAAAAAAAAGATAGTTGGATTAAACAAATCAATTTATCAATTAAAATTAAATCTTCATGATAAAGATTGTAACATTAAGGATTTGACAACATGTAACAATGAACTATCTTTAGAAATCAACAAACTTAACAGTGAACTCTTATCTGCCAAATTGATTGTTGAAAAATTTGAGTTATCCTCAAACATGGTTGAAGGTATAATCAAGTCTCAAATGACGTAGAAAATTAATGGTGGATGTGTTGGTTATTCTAACATTACACCACCTATTAATCATGATTATACATGTTTACCTTCATCAATTGCTGATCCTGATGAAGAGATCTATGGATTAGGTTTTCAATCAAAGTTAGACTTAATACCTCCAGTCAATGTCTCTCTAACTGTTGACCCTGTCATAAAAACTGAAATTAAAATTAATCATGACAATTTTCTTGCAGAAAGAGTGAAGAAGGATGGGTTGGTTGAAGATTGGGAAAGTGATGATGAATTAGTTTTTCAAGAAAATAAAAATTGTAATAAAAAATCTTCATGTAATTCATCATCAGTTGTTAATGAAATTTCAGATATTGTTAGTACTATAAATGTTTGCTCAAAAATATCTAAAAAAGAAAAGAAACTTAAATCAAAAATAGATTTTAAGACCAATAAAAGTAAACGAGTCAAAACATCCGTATCTAACTTGAAAACTGATTTCAAGAATAGATTTGTTTCAAAAGGCAACATTGATAAAGAAGAACATATTTGTAAAGAAAGCAATGTCAGTTTCTTTAAAAATAAATCTTCTATTATTGCTAACTCTGTTAAACAAGATGTTTGTAGAACAGGAATCAAAGACACTGGTCCAATTCCAGTAACTACGACTTAAAAGGCTAAAGCTACGGTTCATGCCACATCGGATTCAAATGTGAATCAAAAAGCTAAAATGGATACCTCAATTCTTTTAGAATCATCTCAAACAATTCATAGTGATAGAAAGATAAGATAGATTGTTAAAGTATCGCAAGGCCAAAGAAATACTAAGGCCAGATTCTATGATAACTATAGAAGTTGTCATCAAAATTTAGGCAAATACACAAGCATCAAATACATATCATAAAATATGTTGCTATGTGTGTGGCAAGCCAAATCAAAAGGCTAGAAATTATCGTCATTAATATCAATTGTCAAGCAAACAAAGATTTCATAATTAAATTTAAAAGAATAGAAAACTTTTCATTTTAAATGCCAAATTCAAAAGGAATTCAAATCAGTCAAAATCTTTTGTTAATAACAGTAATGATTTGAATAAAGAAAAGTCAGATGTGAAATCTATACAAGTTGATGATAGAACTTCTACTTCAATTCAGACCACTTTAAAGAAAATGGTTACACATCTGATTAAACCAATTCAAAAGTGGAAAATTAAAAAAAAAACCATCTAAGCCTGATATTGTTGAACAATGTCTTTTTGATGACAAAAGAGATATGATATTATAGTCTGTATCATATTTGGATAAAAACAAAGTACTCAAGTCAACCATGGCTTGGGTTCCTAAACATGAATATATTCATTGATATGTGCAGGAACAACCAAGACAAGTTATAATTAGTGTTTGGCATGTTGACAGTGGTTGTTCAAGGCACATGACCGGTAATATATCTGTTAAATAACATACAACCTTACAACGGAGGATATGTTATATTTGCAGGAGATAAATGTGGTAAGATTATAAAGAAAGGTATATTGTCTAATGGTGTGTTAAGTTTTGAAGATGTCAATTTTGTAGAGAAACTTAAACATAATTTGCCAAGTGTCTCTTAAATTTGTGACAAAAAGTATTCAACACACTTCACTGATAAAGAATGCCTTATATTAAAACCTGGCTTTGTAATTCCTCAAGAATGGATTTTACTGAAAACACCGAGAGACAAAGACACGCATTTACTTGACATGAATGGTTCACACTCATTTGTAACTACATCGTGTTTGTTATCTAAAGCCTCTGAAAGTGATTCGTTATTATGGCATCGTCGTCTTGGCCATGTAAACATTAAAAATATGAATAAGTTGGTTAGTGGAAATCATGATGTAGGCTTACCTTTGAAATAATTTCAACTTACAGAACATTGTCTGTCATGTTCAAAAGTCAAACAACACAAACTTTCTTATAAACCAGTTACTCAAACCAAAGTTGACTCAGTTCTATAACTGTTACACATGGATTTATTTGGTCCAGTTAATATTTTGAGTTTAGGACGTCGTGCATATTGTTTTGTTATTACTGATGATTTTTCCAGACTTGGGTTTTAATTTTAGCAACCAAAGATGAGACGCCTCACTTGCTGATAAAATTCATGACCCTAGTGGAGAATCAGACTGACAAAACCATCAAGTGTATTTGAAGTGATAATGGAACCAAATTTTTCAATCACACACTAAATGAATTTTGTGATTCAAAGGGGATAGAAAGATAATTTAGTTCTGCAGGAACTCCATAACAAAATGGAGTTGCTGAAAGACGTAACAAAACTTTAATTGAAGTTGCCTTAACAATGTTATCCGCAACCAAATTACCATCATTCTTTTGGGCTGAAGCTATTAACATCGTATGTTATGTTCAGAATCATGTGTTAATCAACAAACAACAAAACATGACTCCCTATGAAATCTTTTTCAAACATAAATCCAAAGTCAAATATTTCAAAACTTTTGGATGTTGTTGTACTTTGTTAAACACATCTGATTCTAAATCAAAGTTTGATGAAAAAGCTGATGAATGTTATTTTGTTGGATATTCAGCCAACAAAGTCGCATACTGGGTTTATAATAAAAGATCTAAACAAATAATTGAGTCATTTGATATTGATTGGCATGAATCTAACAAAACAGATAAGGGTTTAACACCTTCATGGGTATATGATTATGCTTCATTATTTGAAACATTTAATCGTTCATCTATTATTTCAACAGCTAATCCACATTTGAATTCTTCAATTCAAGATATTTTCGCTGATGATGTTGGACCTGTCTCATCTTCAGCAACAGGAAAATCTTCAGACATACTTTCTTCTTCAAATGTCACGGCTGTTTCATACTTTGTTTCTGAATTTGTTTCATCTTATTCTGATCCAGTAGTTGAACAAGATCCATAGGTTTCTGATCAAAGTTCTTCTTTTACACAAATCAATCCAATTAATACTATTCAAGTTCCATTTGAAGATTTATCTATTGATAATAATATTTTTCAAGAGGAAGATATTGTGTATCCACCTGAAGGAGGGAACAATGTTGAAGAACCAATTGGTTATATGTTTAATTTAGTTGAAGTTATTTCTGAATATATCATTTCTCAGCTGAGAATTCATAAAATTCATCCAACTGAAGCAATTATTGGTCCTTTATCACAAGTTCTCCTAACTCGAAGTCAATCGGGCACAATAAATACATGTTTGTATTCATGTTTTATATCTCAAATTATGCCAAAGAATGTTGAAACGGAATTAAAAGAAAACAGTTGGGTTGAGGCTATGCAAGACGAACTGATGCAATTCAAGAAGCTAAATGTATGGCATCTGTGTGAACTACCAAAGGGTAAGTTGCCGATTGGTACGAAATAGATTTTTGAAAACAAAATGGATGAAAAGGATATAATTGTTCGCAACAAGGCCAGACTTGTTGTCAAGGATTCTATAAAATTGAAGGTCTTGATTATGAAGAAGTATACGCTCCTGTTACAAGACTAGAAGCTATATGCATTTTTCTCGCTTATGCTTCATACAAGAACTTCAAGGTGTATCAGACGGATGTCAAAACTGCTTTCTTATATGGCGAAATGAAAGAAGAAACTTATGTTTATCAACCACCTGGTTTTGAAGATCCAGATCATCCAGAATGTGTGTATAAGTTAGACAAAGCATTGTATGGCTTACATCAAGCACCACAAGCTTGTTATGCCACTCTTACTGAACATTTGTTTGCGAATGGTTATACAAGGGGTGCAATTGATCAAACTTTATTCTTACGAAAGACTGGTGATGATCTTATTCTTGTTCAAGTATATGTCGATGACATTATTTTTGGATCTACCAATGTTGAACTGTTCAAGGAATTTGAAGTTATGATGAAGAAGAAATTTGAGATGAGTTCCCTTGGAGAAATGTTGTTTTTCTTAGGTATCCAAGTTAAACAAGATGATAAGGGAATACTGATTCATCAAGAAAAATATGTTCACAGTATCCTTGAAAAATACAAATTTCAAGACTCGAAGATTTCTTCCACTCCAATGTCTTCTCGTCCGACTTTAACTCCGGATCTCACGGGTGAAGATGTTGATCAGCATTTGTATAAGTCAATGATTGGATCTCTGATGTATCTCACTACCATTAGACCAGACATTATGTTTCCTTTCTGTCAGTGTGCACGTTATCAAAGTAATCCTAAGGAATCTCATATGAAAGCTATCAAGCGGATTTTCAAATATCTCAAGGGTCAACCAACACTTGGCATTTGGTATCCTAAAAATTCCGATTTCAATTTATATGCTTATACTGATAATGATTATGCAGGATGTAACTTGGACAGAAAATCAACCACCGGTGGATGTCAATTTCTTGGAAACAGGCTGATTTCTTTGCAATGCAAGAAGCAGCAGACAGTATCCACATCTACTGCCAAAGCTGAATATGTGGCTTCATTAAGTTGTTGTTCTTAGATTGTTTGGATTCAACAACAACTTCTTGATTATGGCCTTAATCTTTATGACACCAAAAGTGACAACACTGCAGCATTAAATATTATGAAGAATCCAATCCAACACTCAAAGACAAAACACATCGACATCCACATGCACTTTATCCGTGACTGTTTTGATCGAAAACTTATCCATTTGGAATTAGTTTCATCAGATGAAAATATTGCTGATTTGTTTACTAAGGCATTTGATCATTTCAGATTTGAGTTCTTAGTCCAATCTCTGGGAATGATTAACTTTGAGTAATAATTTTCCATAAACCCTTTCAAAAATATTTTCATTCATTTTGGTTAAAAGATTTTTGAAAATGTTTCGAAAAAGATTTTTTTTAGGGGGAGTAAAAGAGAATTTGCAGAAATATTTTGTTTTACATATTAAGAAAATTAAAATTTTCAAGGATATATAGGAAATGATAGTACATTTCTTAATTTTGACATTACATCTTAAGGCATAAAAGAAACTGACTTGGATTATGTTTGATATGTTGATATGCTTGACTTCCAAGACTGAAAAGTACTATGATCTGTGATACGCTTAAAGTAAACTCAAAATGATTGAAGTGGGTTACTCATCAAGGTTTTATGGTTACATTGATTTCAAGCTAGAATGAGAGTTATAGTCTAGTCATACTCAAGACAGTTACTATCTGATTCAGTGTTTTTCAGAAGAAATATAAAATATGTATATATAAATACAAAAGAAGAAAAAGATATCAAAAGCAAAGACAAAAAGAAAAAAATGAATATTATCAAAAAGAGCAAAAAGTTGCCAAAAAGACCATATAGGATTAAAAGATGTCAATGAGCAGAATAATAAAATATATGTCATATACATACATACTATAAGATAAATATTTTTTTTTGAGAATATGTTCTGACACAGGAGGCAAAATCAAAAGATGGGGCATGTAAGTTCGATTTGACATATAAGTCCTAAACGTCTTGCGAGGGGAAACATAATTCCGACTGGCAGTTAATAAGGCCTAAAACTTGTTAATATTATGTGTTCAGAAACGTTTCTCACGCTAGTTATGCTCTAAATAGATATTATAATAGAGAAAAATCATTCTGAAAAGGCTGATCAGAGGTAAAAGGTTTAAGTCAAATTGGGGTGACTTGAATTTTCAAAAGTGTCTTGAAGCTGGATAAAAGTTCGACAGGATTCTTGATTGTGAGATTCACAAATTTCAAATAACTCAATCTAAGTATGATACAATCACAGAACATGTGTCCAAGTAAATATATTGAAGTCTAAGTTTAAAATTGAAAAAATATATTGACAATCAACATAACCAGTCTTATTTGAATAAAACTGGACGATGTTTATGATCGATTTCATAAGAAATATGATCCTATACTTGAAAATTTACCAAAAACATTTAAGTTATAAGTACAAAGAAAAATATCAGTTTGTATTTAGGTTAAAATTTGCTTTTACACTTGTTTTGATTTTATAAAAATTTGTAAAAATTAAGGGTTCTTGGATAATTGTAAACACTTAGTTAAACATAATTTTTCTCATAAAAAATCAAATGGCTTAATAAGATAAATAAATTTGAAAAGTTGAAAATTTTTAAAGTTCAAAGAAAATTGAACTTTTCGCATGTGGAAACTTCAAGATGTGAAAAGTTCAAGATACGAAAAGTCTTGTGTGCGAGAACTCTGACTTCTTGAGCGAGAAGTCAAAAGACTATAATAGGAACAGTTAAGCGAAAAGTACACTATTCGCCCGAAAACTTCCTGAAAAATTCTCTAAAAAAATTTGAAGTGTTAGAATCTCGTTTGCTTTAATATTAGTGTTCATTGTGGTTGCATTTGGATACTAAAGTGATTAATAAGGTATTTTGATGATAATAGATTAGATTTAAGTATGTTCGATTCATGACCTAACTTTAAAGGACTAATACATGTTAAATTGAACAAAATTAAACATCTTAAACCTTAATATGACTTAATCGACATCTAATGAACATGTTTTATCGGTTAAAACACTCTGAAAATGGCTGATTGAAAATCTGAAAAATCACAGACTTATCACATGCGAAAAGTATGTTGAAATGAACAGAAGCGAGAACTTTTAAATTCGCATAGAAATATTCGTGTGAAAAATAGACATATCGCGTGAGAAGTTGACTTCTGGTCAAATTCAGTTTAATGCGAAAACCCTTCTTGTCATGCGAAAGTTGAATATGGAAACATAATGTTTTCACATGAGTAGTTGATGTTTCAGCGCGAGAAGTTTAATATATTTTTTAAATTTTTTCTAAGTGTGAAAATTTTCTTATGTACTTATACAAGTTTGTTTAATTCTATTCAGATGGAAAGATCCATGGTCTTTAATAAGAACCATAATGCGGTGGCTTATCTTGGAGAGTTCCAGATGACAAAGTCTTATTTAGATCACTAATTGATGGATTGAAGACATCACGAGTTCATCATGCTATTTCTGCTAATCTGGCTATTTATACAGACGTGATTCATTAGTTTTGGATGTCGATTGTAAATGAAAGGGATGAACAAGGAGAACCATGTATATTGGCAACTGTTAAAGGCAAAAGAGTTGTTATTACTGCCAAAGTAATAAACAGTGTTCTATTATTGGAAGATAAACCAAATACGCCCGTCAAGATTGATGATGACGTGGTTAGAGATTGCCTGAAGAGGATAGGATATGATCACAGATATCCATCTCTTGAGAAGAAGTACCTTCCACCATTCTTGAAGTACTTGTTTCATGTTGTTATATTCGGATCCCTGCTGATATCCTTAGTTGATGACTTACCATACAACATATCCAAGGTAATTTTTGCAGAGACACATAAGAAAGTTATAGGTACAGTTGGCAAGAAATTCATCATGTACCCACAATTCATACAACTAATAGTGAATGCTGCTCACCCTGAGCTAGTAGTATCTGACTCATCCACTTATGTTGTAATGGTAATGAAAAAAAATTATTCACTTACTTAATGGGAGCAAGGGGGAATGAATGGGATGGTTCTCATTTTTCTAAACTTGGAAGATTTGTTAAAGGTTATGAGGAAGAGGCTCAACCGACTGATGAAGTGGTCACACAAGCTGGCCCTTCAACTACTATTCCTGAAGATGCTCCTAAAATTTCACAACCAGTTGGAACTTCGATAGATGCTGAGATATATTCATGGTTTAGTTCTGGAAGCGAAACTGATAGTGATCAAAATGGAAATGTGCCATATGTCCTTCAGGAATGTCCTAGAGTGCAAGAAACGCCAGCCAAACACACTGCTGAGGAACGTGATGTAGATTTTGTTCCTGAAGATGTACCAACTACTCAGGGTAGAAGGAAAAGAATGGCAAGAGGAGCTGGTGAAAGTCCACTTGGTATGGGTAGAGGACGAGGTATTTTGAGAAAGCATCGGACCCCAGTGACCACTGTGTTGATTGAAGAAGAAGTACCTATCTTTGAGACTCCTGCCATAGTTAGCGAGGCTGCTACATTAGAGACATCATCTACTATGACTGCTACTAAGGATGTGTTGAGTACTCCACCAAGAGATCAAGGGTTTGAGGAGACACTAGGCATGGAAGATTTTCTTAACACCCCTCCTATGCAAACACAAGGTGCTAGTGCTTCTGCTAGTTTACCTACATCAGTTAAACTAGAGCAGAGAATCAGTACGTTAGAGATGGAGATGTTAGAGAAGACACAAACCATTGATTATATGCAGAGACAGTTATTTGAAAAGGATGAAAGGATAAAGAATCTTGAACATCAACAAAATTTCATATTTTGTTATGTTCAGATTCTGGATGAACTTAAGAGATCTCACTTCTCGTGTGCCTTTCTTGTCTACACAACAAAGAACCACGAAAGTTGGAGAATCAAGTGGACAACAATCTGCTGATCTCGAAGCTGCTCAAGATCCTGCTGATACTACAAAGCATGATATTGATCTTGATGTTACAGAAAGGAAAACAGAGACTGCTGATGTTGATCAAGAGCCACTTATCACTGATCATACTATGGCTACTGAGGATCAACCTATGGTTTTTACTGGAGAGGCATTTATGGAGCCTGAACATGATTTACCATTTCCTGAGCATGGTAATGATGATGATGATTTGGATTTAGTGGATTATGATTTTAGTGATGAAGAAAAGGTTGATGATGATGAAGATGATGATGGTGATGATGGTGATGATGGTTATGAGGGTGATGATGATAAGGAAGATGATAAGAAAGATGATAATGATGATCAAGGAAGAGATGTAGGCTCTGCAGCTGGTGTATCTGGATCATCGGGTACTGACAATGTCTCCGGATCAAGTCCCTTTTATACCACTAAGTATACACCATTAGACCCATCTGTAGAAGAAGCTTATGATAGAGAATTCTATACATTCCAGCAAAAGATCATTGCTGAGGAGACAAAAGAAGATCTTAATGTTTTTGATGATTTGTATGAAGGAATAGATTACACAGACATATTTGGGAATAGTCTTAAGGACTTATTCTTAAATATCTTGGTTGAAGAAGGGGAGATTGTTGGGGAGACAAGCACTCAAGAAACGATTGACAAGACTGCTAACGTAACAGGACAAAGTGCAGTGCATCAGGTCGGTAATCTTACTATTGCTGCTCCTCCTCCACCAGCTTACATTCACACACTGAGACATTCCAAACCTTTACAAGGTACAGAAACTCAGAACCAATACTTAGCTGGGCTTACGATGCGGAGATGAAGATGTATGTGATTAAGAGAAAGGATGGAGCTATCGAGTACTATCAGGACGAACACGATTTTCACACACTCAGAGCGTCAGATTTATATGCAATGGGTCGTGTTTCGTTCATTAACTCTCATAACTACAGGAAGGCAAAGTCGATTAGGAATATGATTTGGAAGCAAAGCATGACCAACTTCAAAGACTTTAAAACTGCCAAATCCAAAGTCACTGAAGATGAGACACGAATAGATTCTAATACGAACAAACAGATGAAGATATGAGTCTTCAAGCATTCGAGATATGCAAGGAAGATCCCTATACATGCTCATTTTCCAGTTAACAACTTGTCCAAGCTAATATGGTGGAGTTGTGAGAAGTAGACGAGGCACGCGTTAATTCATTGCGTGCGTGGATAAAGATTACCGTGTCATCGACTTTGTGGATTTGCTCAAATTTGGAAAAGAAGATTTGATGAGGTTGCAGGCTTGTCCAATTGTAGCTGAGGAATCTGTACATTTCATAGCAGCATAGTTTGGTTGGATGATCATGAAGGCCCTGAACAACAAGATGTATGCATATGGAGGTAGTTACAAAGTGGATGACGTGGACTTCTAACGCATTGATTTACCGAGCCTAGGGGAGATTGTAGGGGTTGAACCTAGAGGATCGGGAAATCAAATCAAGATGAAGAAGATCATGTCGTGTGAAAAGTTATAAGTTGTCGCGTGATAACTTGCTTCTCGCGTAAAAACATGGAAGTCGCGCGAGAACCTGTTAGTCGCACGAGAACTTTAGATTTTAGTATAAATAGATCATTTGTAATGAAATTAAGTGAGCTTTTGTATTTTTCCTAATTTTATTTTCATTGTAACATTTTACAAGTCAGAGAGCAATATAATCAAGAAGTTATTTACATTTGTGTTCTTCATCTTACTTTCAATCTTGTTCCGTGAAGTTAACATTCCCCATTTCTTCACGAGATCAATCTTATTTGTAATGAACCGATCCTTACAAATTTGATATCAACCATTAATTAAGCAGATTGATAGTTAAGATTACTTTTTACACTTTCTTTTTGGTTTAGGTGCCTTTTTATTTGAACTTTTCTCTTTTTTAGAACCTTCTTAAATATTCTATATAATAATTTTTTATATAAATTTTACCATTAAATAGATTGTTTTAGTAACTTTAATTTTAGTATAGTCTTGCTAAATTTAAAAAAAAATTTCAACGTCATTGTGAACAACTAGTTTTACCACTGTAACTCTAACTTAAAATGGTGACGTTGCCTACTGTGGACCACTAGTTTATTTAATGGGTTATTGTAACATCCCGTATCGATTCGAAAGGGGAACAAAAGCTTTCTTATATAGAGTTAGATACCTTTCCTATCAAACGCGTTTTAAAACGATGAGGGGTGGGTGCCTAAGTGTGTGCCGCTGCGAAAGATGATGAAATTTGACACGGTTGGGCCATTACAAATGGTATCAGAGACAGGACTGGGCCGTTGTGCCATCGAGAATGTTGGTCTCCCAAGTGGTGGGGGGGATGTAACATCCCATATCGGTTGTAAACGGGAACAAAAACTTAATTATATGGAGATAGATACATTTCCTATCAGACACATTTTAAAACCATGAGGGGTGGGCGCTTGAGGGTGCGTTACTGCCAAAGCGAACAATATCCGGTATGGTGGTTGCACTGTTACAATTATCGTAATAAACAAATATTAACATTTGATCCCTGTTCTGGATTAGTATTTTGATCATTGTGTGAAATGGATAAGCTCATTATGTCATATATCAGATTATTTTGTTGAATATATTTCATTATTAGTTATATGTATTTAGCATTCTATTTACGGTTTGGATCATTTCATATTATTTTTATATTTATTTATTATAGTTATATTAATTTGATATCAGTTTATCATTGTGTTGTATAAATTAAAGTACACAACGATGTTATCTTACCAATGTGTTTTTCGAAACTCAAAGTGCTAAATATTAACCATTAGTGTTTTAAAAATTAATTTGATAGCAGAGAAAACACAATGAGATATTTATCATTGTCTTGAACGTTCTTAATTTTATTATTTTGTTATTGTTTTTAGTGTATTAAAATTAATTGTTATTGTATCATTCTGTTTTACATATTAGAATTAGACAATATTGTTATTTCAATATTTTATTTTTTTGTATTCGTCATTTTAAAAAAATACAATAGTTTTAGAAAGACACATTAACATGTAAAACACGGCGAAGAGCAAAATTCATATGGGCTTTTGTGACACCCCGTAATTTCAGGTTAATATTGTTTTCGTTATCAAACCTCTTCTCGCTACTTTAAATTTAATTAATTTCACTTAATTAATAATACTTAACCTTAAGTTAACCAAAGCTAATTAAAACCTCAAAATGCAAATTAAGTAAACCTAAGGGACCTAAGAGCAATTTTCCTTAAACTTGGTTTCACCATATATTGACCCCGTACGTTTCTTCTTCCTTTGAAACCCTAGCATCATTCGGACTTTCTGCCGTCGACGATTCCACCGAGTGTATCGATCATTCAAGGCAGCCCCTCCCTCTCCCTCTCTGGCGACACCTCCTCCACCACGATCGTGTGCCTCCCGGCGGACCGTTATAGTACGTTACGTTTCTTCGTTTCGCTATTTGTTGCGGTGCGTTGCAGTTACATCACGGTGCGAGATAGAGTTTCGATATGGTTCGGTGGGCGTGTGGTGCTAAATTTTGTCCTTGTTGTGAATGCCGTTGTATGTGTGTGCTTTCTTTGATATATATATGTGTGTTCTGATGTACGTATGTGTGTTTTCATAACATGTGTGTGCTGTGATGTATCGAGGTGCACATGATTTCTTGTAGTTTTTCTCGTGGGTTTTGCTTGTGTGTGTGTTTCTGCGTGCGTGGTGCTGTGTGTATGTTTCTGCGTGTGTGGTATGCTGCATGCGTGTATTCTGCGTGTGTCGTGTGCTGCGTGTGTGTGTGTTGTAGGTTGCTGGATGGTGTTAGAGCAACCACGGTTCGCATGGTTCCTTTGTGTATGTGTTCTGCGATGGTGCCATGTATATATATGTTTTCCCTGTGATGTATATATATATTGTTGAATCTGTGCGGTTGGGGTGGGTGTTCGGTAATGGTGTGGTGTCATTGTGATGGTTTGTGTGGGTTCCGGGGGCGGTCGTGGGAGTATGTGTGTTTCATGTGTGTGCAAAGGTCACATTACAATCATGAGTGGGTGTAGTATATTATTATTATATAAGTAAAGTGTATGTATTATTATATTCTAGTATGGATTAGAGGTGATATATATATATATATATATATATATATATATATATATATATATATATATATATATATATATATACTAGTAACGTGCCCGCGCGATGCGGCGCGTGCGACACTTTTCATTATGGTACTCGTCTCTGGTTATTTTATATGTAAAAAACTGAATTCCTTTTTTTAAGCATATTGTAACAAACATGAAAAAAATTGTATATAATTAAAGATACAAGGGTTTAAGTGTAAATACGTTTAAAGTTTCACTTTTTTAGGTTCGTTAGAAAGACATAATTACCCTTGTTAAATTGATTTTTTGGGTTGTACCATGTGCTTATAATTTACAAATCTCTTAATTTTGGCCGGAATCTTTTCTTCGTGCATTATAATATAGTATATATATATATATATATATATATATATATATATATATATATATATATATATATAATGGGTGTGCGTTATGGGTAGTATTTACGTTATGAGTGTATGGATTCTTATATAAATATTCGTTATGTGCTAAGACGTGTTGGTTATGTATTATCAAAAATATGAGTTTTATTACCTAAAGTATATAACTAAAATGGATGAAGAGTATCTTTATACGTGATCCAGTATAAACAGGAATATTGAGTTTATACATTTGGTGTGTTTTGGTGTGTGATTGTTTTTGCTTGTGGATAGGGTGTATATATAATTAATGGTTTGTGTGACCTGCATCGTAATCGAGTCATGAAACACATAACTGTGCAAGTCTTGTGTTAATATTTAATAATTAATGTTAACTATATTAAATGTAATTCAGGTTAATCGGAATCCTAATCATTTGTGCTTGTATTTACGTGTTGCTGTGCATTCAAGGTGAGTTTACGACCCCACATTCTTATAATCTCTTTTGGGGAAGAGAAACATGTTCTTTTGAAAATGTTCTTCGTTTGATCAGTATTACTATATTATCACATGTTTTTCTAGTGTTGTACCAATTCAAGTCCTCTCTTTCGAACCGTTAATTTATGTACTTTAGTGAGTTAATTCTAAGTAGATCAACTGTGTTTGAGAAACCCCACTCGGGCTAGTCGCCCTAGCACGACTGCACGTCAAACGGGTGTTTAATTTATGTTGCTGTGGTCTGGTAGCCACAGCCGAGGCATACATTTACATCGTCAGCTTTGGTTGCGAACTTCACACACTATGTAACTTGTTATGTAGACTAACTATCTACTGATATTACTTTGTTTACTGTATCTGTCTTTTATTATGTTACTGTTTATCAAAACCTGTGAACTCACTAATCCCGTGTTGAAACTTTAGCATGTTTCTTTCAGGTTTATAAGGTGTGCATGGCTAGGAGCATCTTATATTTCATACATCACTGATTGGTTTAGATGATCAAACAACGTTTTTACAAATAATATTTACTTGAGTTGCACGTGTTTTGCGCCATTTGAGTTATGAATTATTACGCTTCCGCAAATGTTTTCATGAATTCATTATTAACTTTGTTTTTGGGATTTTTATATTAATATTGCATAACTATGTTTTGTAATTATTGTGTCATTTGGTGTAACTAACGGCCGAGATCCTGGTATGTCACGTGCCTAATGGTAAAACCCCGTTTATGGAAATTATGGGTGTGACAGATTGGTATAAGAGCCAACGGTTATAGCGAACTAAAATTCATTTGCATTGCATTTAGACTATAGTCTGATGCCTTAGGTATACGCATATAGACACATTTAGTTTTGCTTGCTGACCTTGTTTGTTTTGCTTTGCTGGATTGCTTGCTTTTACTCATTCCTATGAGCGGTTGAGTGCAAGGATAACTTCTTCTGCACACTCTTCTTCATTGGGAAAAAAGCCTGTTCGTCCTGATTCCCCGCCTTCATCCTCGGAATCGGATAAGTGGCCTATGCGCCCTGATGACGCTGATGAGTTTGATTACGACTAGCCTTTCGCTTTACCTCGTTACCCTCTGATCCATAAGTGGGAGCATTATCCATAATACATGACTCAGTAGATTTGGGAGAAGAGTGTACCTCTTCTTCCTGAGCGTCGCCCCCGGACTAGGTATGCTCCTTACAGAAGCCCTTATTCCCCTGTTCTACCTTCCCTTACTTGTCCGCCTAAGCAGGCCATAGCTGCTCTGGCAGCCACTCTGCACGTTGAGCGTAAGCACGTCGCTGAACTGATGGATGATAACATGATGTTATGGAAAGGGTTAAGGGAATCCAGAGAAGAGATCGAGAAAGTGAAGAACCGACTCAACACTCTTATCGATCGTCACAATACGCATGTGGACCGTGTTACGACTCTAGCAGAACGTGTAGTTGGTGATGAGGTGGACATCACAACAAATAGTTAGCGACTCGATATCCTAGAGGGCCAAGTCAAATCACTGAATGCAGTGTCGAAACCTGAAGAAGAAGACCCAAAGAAGAACTAGAAGAGGCACCTGAAGAATATCCGGAGGAGGAACCCAAGGAGCAGCCTGTGGATGAGCCCATGAACAGCACCGGATCCGTTGATTCACATTGATTTCTGTAAGGAACATCTGAAGATTAAAGGCTGATGCAACCAAAGGATACCAAAACAACCAAGTCTTCCTGCATGCACTAAGGAACAAAGATGAACTAGCTTCGAAAGTTTTACACTCACAAATAAGTCTAAGTGTAAAATCTTCCGAAGCCAACAGTTCAGAAGAAGTTACTTCGGAAGTTTCACACTTATCATAAAATTATTACAAGTGTGAAATCTTTCGAAGCCAAAGACTCATTTCTTCCGAAGCCAAAGATGAAGTCTTCCGAAGCTTCAAAGACAAAGTCTTTCGAAGCCATTTTGCTGTGAAGACAGATTTATTCCAAAGACAGAGGAAAGATGCTTTCTCTAAGTTACTTTTTGTTAAAGGTGATGTACTTCCGCTGCTGCTCTGAAGACTCACCTGCTAACATTAGTTGGTGAAACTTCCATACTTTATCAAACAGTAGAAAAAGTCTTTGACTGTAACTTCCCACTTTTGTTCCTGTAGACTTGTCTGTATTAGACTAAGTCAGTGAGTTTTGGCATGTCATAGTCATTAGTCAAAAGACAATCTGTCTTTTGACTGTAGATTGATCTTATTGTCTAGATTAATCAAAATTCAAACTGTCTTTTTGCATATTAACGGTTATAGGTTGTAGTATAAATAGTCTCCGGTTCTTGTAATTTGATATACTTGCAAACACTTATAATAGAACTAGAGAATCATTATACAACTTTCTTGAAAACTTAATCTTGTGTTCTTGTGACTTTGTTCTTGTTCTCATAGTTCTGTCTCTTTAATATTACTTGTGTAGCTTTGTATCATCAGTGAAGTTACTGGTTCCCTATTTGAGTGGTTAAGTGATTTTAGATCACTCCTCTTATGAGCTATTGCACTCTTAGTACCCTTACTGGTTCTGCAATTGTATCAAGCATTCCGGGCTCTTGATTGTAAGATCTCACCATCTTAAATCCTCTTAGTTTCACACTTCACTTAACTTTTCAAATGAAGCTCACAAGTCTCGTTACTCGATACATCCTGGATCTAACATGATGTACCAAGACCTAAAGGTCATCTACTAGTGGCCTAACATGAAGGCTAAAATTGCCACTTACGTGCCAAAGTGTTTGACCTGTTCAAAAGTCAAGGTGGAATATCAGAAACCATCAGGTTTGCTTCAACAACTGGAGATTCCAATGTGGAAATAGAAAACATCTTTATGGATTTTGTTACTAAGCTACCTCATTCGTAAGCTGGAAAGGATACTATCTGGGTGATAGTGGATTGTTTGACTAAATCAGCCCATTTCCTAGCCATTCATGAGAACTGTAAGATGGATAAACAGGCACAGATTTACTTGAAGAAAATTATGTCTTGATATGGCGTGCCACTTTTGATCATCTCAGATCGTGATGCGCGATTCACTTCAAACTTCTAGCAGTCACTACAGAAGTCATTAGGCACTCGTTTGGATATGAGCACGACTTATCATCTACAGACAAATGGTCAGACAGAACACACCCACCCTAGAAGATATGCTTAGGGCGTGCGTTATAAACTTTGGGAACAGTTGGGAAACCCATCTGCTTTTGGTTGAATTCTCCTACAACAACAGTTATCATACGAGCATTAAAGTTACACCATTTGAAGCACTTTATGGTAGAAAGTGTAGATCACCTCTCTGTTGGACAGAAGTTGGTGATAGTCTGTTAACTGGTCCTGAGCTTATTCATGAAACCACAGAGAAGATTGTTCAGATTTAAAACCGCATGGCTGCAGCTCGGGATCGTCAGAAAAGCTATGCCGATCAAAGGAGAAAGCCTTCGAAATTTCAAGTCGGTGACAAGGTTTTGTTGAAAGTTTCATCTTGGAAAGACGTGATACGCTTTGGGAAGCATGGGAAACTAAACCCTAGATACGTTGGACCGTTTGAGATTGTCAAAAGGATCGGTCCAGTAGCTTATCAGCTAGACTTACCTGAGGAACTCAATGGTGTTCATAACGTGTTCCATGTTTCCAACCTAAGGAAATGTCTAGCCGATGAATCGCTTGTCGTCCCACTAGAGGAACTGGAGATTGATGAACAGCTTTATTTCATTGAGGAACCAGTCAAGATTATGTATCGAGAAATCAAGACCTTAAAGCGTAGCAAAATTCCTACTGTGCGCGTTAGATGGAATTTAAAGCGTGGACCAAAATTTACCTGGGAGCGCGAAGATCAGATGAAAAAGAAGTACCCATAACTGTTCAAAGATCAGGCATCCACTTCTTAAGATATCCTTCTTACGATATCTTTTCCTTAAATTTTGAGACGAAATTCCCTTCAACAAGGGAATGATGGCATAACTCCCGAGAAACCATATATTTTCTTCTTTTGGGTAGTTTTTAAGAAAATACTCTTTGTAAATTACAGATTGTTACTCTTTGTACATTACAGATCGCTGATTCTGGTGTTCTTCGTAAACCTGATGTCCTAATTTTCGGGACGAAAATTCCTTCAAAAAAGGAATTATGTGACACCCCGTAATTTCAGGTTAACATTGTTTTCATTATCAAACCTCTCCTCGCTACTTTAAATTTAATTAGTTTCACTTAATTAATAATACTTAACCTTAAGTTAACCAAAGCTAATTAAAACCTCAAAATGCAAATTAAGTAAACCTAAGGGACCTAAGAGCAATTTTCCTAAAACTTAGTTTCACCATATATTGACCCCGTACGTTTCTTTCTTCCTCAAAATGCAAATTAAGTAAACCATTCGGACTTTCTGAAGTTGACGATTCCACCGAGCGTATCGATCATTCAAGGCAGCCCCTCCCTCTCCCTCTCTAGCGAGACCTCCTCCACCGAGATCGTTTGCCTCCCGGCGGACCGACACTCCCTTTCGCTCAAGTTCCATCGTTTCCCATAACCGTTACGGTATGTTACGTCTTCCTTTCGCTATTCATTGCGGTGCGTTGCGGTTCCATCTCGGTTGCAAGTTAGAGTTTTGATATGATTCAGCGAGCGTACGGTGCAAAATTTTGTCCTTGTTGTGAATGCCGTTGTATGTGTGTGCTTTCTTATATATATATATATATATATATAATATATATATATATATATATATATGTGTGTGTGTGTGTGTGTTCTGATGTATGCATGTGTGTGTTACAGAACAAATTAAAGAACTCAACTCAAAAGACTAGTCTGATAGTTGAGAGAACCCATTTGGCCTATAAACCACGTCAATTGTCCATACAACCGATGTGGGACAAGTCCCATACCTTGTAATGGTTTCAGTCCATAACATTCGCCCCTCCTTAAGGACCGACGTCCTCGTTGGTCACGGCTGGCTCTCTCCAGTCCACCACTCCGTGGGCCATCACTCCGAGGTTGGCTCTGATACCACTGTTACAGACCAAATGAAAGAACTCAACCTAAAAGACTAGTTTGATGGGTGAGGGAACCCATTTGGCCTATAAACCCCATATCAGTTGTCCATACAACCGATGTGGGACAAGTCCCATACCTTGCAATGGTTTCAGTCCATAACAGTGTAGCATGTGTGTGCTGTGATGTATCTAGGTGCACATGATTTATTGTAGTTTTCTCGTGTGTTTTGCTTGTGTGTGTGTTTCTGCGTGCGTGGTGCTATGTGTGGTGTGTTGCGTGTGTGTGTGTTGTAGGTTGTTGGATGGTGTTGGAGCAACCACGGTTCGCATGGTTCCTTTGTGTATGTGTTCTGCGATGGTGCGATGTATATATATGTTTTCCCTGTGATGTATATATATATTGTTGAATCTGGGCGGTTGGGGTGTGTTAGGTAATGGTGTGGTGTCGTTGTGATGGTTTGTGTGGGTTCCGGGGGCGGTCGTGGGAGTATGTGTGTGTCAGATTTGTTTCATGTGTGCGCAAAGGTCATATTACAATCATGAGTGGGTGTAGTATATATTATTATTATATAAGTAAAGTGTATGTATTATTATATTCTAGCATGTATTATAGGTGATATATATATATATATATATATATATATATATATATATATATATATATATATAATATATATATATATATATATATATATATATATATATATATATATATAGTTAGGATCATTACAGAACCACTTTTATTTTCAGAATCACAGAACCATTGATTTACATAAGTGTAAGTTAAGTTTGATGATACTTAATCTATTTTACATATGTGTATATCAGACATAACCAATAAACTATGTAAAACAACTAAATATCATCAGCTTTAACTTACATTTATGTAAATCAATGGTTCTTTTGGTTCTGAAAATAAAAAGTGGTTCTGTAATAATCCTGACTATATATATATAGATATATATATAATATAGATATATAATATATATATATATATATATATATATATATATATATGGCTGGTAGGGATGGTTGGCGGTGATGGTCAGGCTGGTGGGTGTAATTATTGTATTATTGTGGTGGTGGTGATGTGAATGATGTAACATGTTGATAAATGAGACTACATGGAATTATGAAAATAATAAAAAAATAAGATTAAAAGAAAATGAAAAATACTCTTAGTTATTTAAATTTAAATGGTTATATAATAAAAATATTAATGATGCAAATGGTTAAAAATAAAAACTTCAAGTATGCAAATCGAGATTTTGAAACTATAAAGATACAAACAGTTAAAATGGAGAAACATTAGGGATGCAAATGGTAGTTTAGTCAAATTTATATATATACTATTTTATTTTTCTAACTACCTACTTTTCAAATTAAAAATTATCTCCTTAAAATACATAAGTATATAACAAGATGAACCTAATAGAGTTCTAGTAATATAATGCATTAGCCCTTGAAATTATTGTGTTAGCCTTAAAAAGTTGTTGCTAAATATTGAAACATTTTTGCTAACAAATGCAATATTTTTTTTGGATAATTCATTAAATATTTGTTTAAAAATGTTGCATTAGATTTATTTTTCTAGCAGTAATAATTATTAATAATTTATAATTTAATAGTTATAATAACGATAAAATAATAATGATAATAATAATAATAATAAATAATAATAATAATAATAATAATAATAATTTTAGTCTAATAATTTAAGTATTTTTGACTAAATTTTTTAGTTAATGATATATTATTTAATATGTCTCAATAATACTAATAGTAATAATAATAATAATAATAATAATAATAATAATAATAATAATATTTGATTATTTAGTCATTGTAGTATTTAAACTAAATTTGCTAGTTAATGACCTATTATTTAATATGTTTCAAAAAAATAATTGAAATAATAATAATAATAATAATAATAATAATAAATAATAATAATTATTATTATTATTATTATTATTATTATTATTATTATTATTATTATTATTATTAAAGTAATATTAATAATGATAAGAATAATAATTATAATAATAATAATACTAACAATGATTTAACAATAATTATAATAATAATAATAATAATAATAATAATAATAATAATAATATAATAATATAATAATAATAATAATAATAATAATATAAGAATAAGGTAACGGTTATAAATAAAAAGAGTTTTAAATCTTAAATATAAAAATATATTTTAACCATCAATCTTCTTAATAAATATCCACTTTTGTTGTCTATAAAAAATTAGAACAAATCACAAATCGTAGCAAAAAAGTTTATTAAATGTGTTTTTTGGCCATAGCCACTTTGTGGACTTTTTCAGGTTTCTTTAGTTTTTTAACATTCATAATTTTAATATACGATACTATAGCTTTATAAAATTACACCATAAATAAATATTTATTGTCTTTAAAACAAATACAATATCATTATCTAAAAAGAAAACAAATTGTGTTTTAAAGTTGTCACACCCTTAATTTCCACAAACGGGGTTTTACCATTAAGCGCGTGACATACAGAATCTCAGCCGTTAGTTACACCAAATGACATAATAATTACAAAACATAATTGTGCAATATTAATAGAAAAATCCCAAAAACATAGTTAATAATGAATTCATGAAAACATTTATGGAATCGCAATAATTCATAACTCAAATAGCGCAAAACACGCGCAACTCAAGTAAATGTAATTTGTAAAAACGTTGTTTGATCATCTAAACCAAACCAGTGATGTATGAACTATGAGATGCTTCTAGCCGTGCACACCTTATGAACCTGAAAGAAATATGCTAAAGTATCAACACAGGGTTGATGAGTTCATAGGTTTTGATAAATAGTAACATAATAGAAAGCAGATACAGTAAACAAAGTAATATCAGTAGATAGCTAGTCTACATAACAAGTTACATAGTGTATAAAGTTCACCACCGAAGATGACAATGTAAATGTATGCCTCGGCTGTGGCTACCAGACCACAACAACAGAAATTAGGTCAATTAAACACCCGTTTGACGTGCAGTCATTCTAACGCGACTAGCCCGGGTGGGGTTTGTCCAACCCAGTAGATCTACTTAGAATTACCTCGCTAAAGTACATAAATTAACGGTTCAAAAGTGAGGACTTGAATTGGTGCAACACTAGTAAACATGTGATAATACAGTAATACTGAGTAAGCGAAAAACATTTTGAAAAAAACATGCTTCTCTTCCCCAAAGAGATATAAGAAAGTGGGGTCGTAAACTCACCTTGAATGCATAGCAACACGTAAATGCATGCACAAATGATTAGGGTTCCGATTAACCTGAATTATATTTAATATAGTTAACATAAATATTAAATACTAACAAGACTTTCACGGTTACACGTTTCATGACTCGATTACGATACAGGTCATATATATATATATATATATATATATATATATATATATATTATATATATATATATATATATATATATACCCCACCACAAGCAAGAACAATCAAACACCAAAACACACCAAATGTATAAACTTAATATTCCCGTTTATACTGGATCACATATAAAGATACTCTTCATCCGTTTTAGTTATATACTTTACGTAATAAAACTCATATTTTTGATATACGTAACCCACACGTCTTGGCACAACGATTATTTATATAAGAATCCATACACTCATAACATAAATACTACCCATAACGCACACCCATATTATATCTATATATATCACTACAAGAAAAAACACTTATCACGACCAGGTCTATGGAGATGACACGATGTTGTCGCTATAGGTCACCCTACGGCGACGACATGTCGTCGCCATAGGGTCACTATCCCCGAAATAAATAGGAGGAAAATAGTCCCGCCATTATGAAAACCCTATGGCGACGACATGTCGTGGCCATAGGTCAAAACATTTTTTTTCTTTTTTCCCCTAAATAAGTAGGTGGGAAATAGTCCGCCATTATGAAAACTCTAAGACGACGAGTCGTAAAGTTTTATGATTTTCTTAAATTAATATTAATAAAAGTAATAATTATAATTAATAATAATAATAAGAATAATAATAATAATAATAATAATAATAATAATAATAATAATAATGTTATTATATTATTATTAATATTAATATTATTATTATTATTATTAAATTATGTACATGTTATTGTTATTGTTATATAAGTAATAAAATTATTATTATTATAAGTAATAATAATATTAATAATATAATAAATATTATTATTTAATTAACCGTATGTATGTTTGTATTATTTTCTTAAATAAATATTATATGCTTTTAATTTATCTTGTAAATGGAACAAAATCTTATTAGATGTGATTTTTTGAAAGAAAGATAAAGATAAGTTATGACTACTATTTTTTTTATTATAAGATGAATCTCAATGGTATAATGGGATTAAGAAATTGGTGAAGTTTAAGATTGTATTCCAATTTTGACTAAATGATATATGTTCAATCATCTAGTCCTTTGGTTTTTAGTTAAAAGAAGAAAAAAAAAAACTAATTTCATATGTTGTGATAATTATTTATTAACAATTAGTGTCAATCATGGTCAAATATGTTCGATTATAATAGTTAGAATAGATCGAATATGTCAAAGTTTAGCTATAATCGAGTTATGAATATCAGTGTTAAATTATATACATTAATGATAATTTACGAGAAATTATGATTGTTAAGGATAAGTTAAGTGTGTTATATTTAGTATCATAAATGAGTGTTAAACAAGGTCAAAATATGTTCGGTTATATGGGTGGGGTCGATTACATTCGTCAAAGGTTAGCTATGATCCAATTAAGATCATTGGTGCTAAATTAAACATGATGTTGGTAATTACAGGAAATTATCCTTATTAATGGTAAGTTAAGTTTCTTTATGCTTAGTTATCATCAATGAGTGTCAAAAAAGGTCAAATATGTTCGGTTATGATGATTAGGATCGATCAAATACATTAAAGGTTAGCTATGATTGAATTACGATGAGCAGTGTTAAATTATACAATTCGATGGTAATTTATGGGAAATAATGCTTATTAACGGTAAGTTATTTTTATTTATGCTTAACTATCATCAATGAGTGTTAACAAGGCCAAATATTTTAGGTTATGATGATTAGAGTTGATTATATATGTCAAAGGTTAGTTATGATCCAATTATGATCACTGATGTTAAATTAAACACGATGCTGGTAATTTATGGGAAATTATACTTGTTAATGATAAATTAAGTTCATTTATACTTATTTATCATCAATGAGTGTCAAAAAAGGTCAAATAAGTTCGGTTATGATGATTAGAGTGGAACGCATACGTCAAATGCTAGTTATGATCTAATTATGATCATTGGTAATTAAGTTTGTTTATTTTAATTTTTATCAAAGAGTATCAAATATATACATCCTATGTATTATTAATTCTTTTCAAATATTATGAATATTGTTTTTAATATTATTAGAAGCAACAAACTGGGACCCCAAGTCACATCGAAATGGGTCAACCAGAGGGCAGAGGGCAGAAGGATCGAAATGGGTCAACCAGAGGGCAGAAGAAGATTTGGTAAGTTTAATATGTTAAGTATGCTATTATCATGTGTTCATATGTTTATAATATATCGTGTTTGGTGATTTTGACCCAATATGGTGTATATGCTATCCATATTTGAGAATTGTTGTTTGATTAATTGTTAGTTATATGTTGAAACTTGGGAATTTTATGTTAGTTGTGCTTATAAATTTAAAAAACATGGTCTATATGCTATCAATATTTGAGAGTCGTTGGTTTTGAGAAGTTGTTTGTTTATATGTTGAAACTTAGGAATTTTATGGTATTGTGCTTATGATTAAACAACATGGTTTTTTTCCATTTTATAATAGTTATGCTATCGAAATTTCATAAGAATCTTAATACCGTTTCATTTTAATTCTCTATATTGTAGGCAAAAATTTAAAATCAATACGCCCAAATGCAAATGGATGCGGGTGAGTCGCCCGTTAATGAGATGGAATGTTTAGAGTTGGCATTAGGACAAAGACGTGGTCATACGAGAGGTGTTGGACGAAAAGTGAAAAATATCTCTCGTTATGTGCTATCAAGCGGGTCATCATCACATCGGGATAAAGAAATAGAAACACTAAAGCGACAAATGCAAGAAATGCAAGAAAGAATGAATCAATTTGAAAGACAAAAGCATAATTCCGATAACGATGAAGATGATGAAAACGACGACAATTAAATAGTTTGTTTGTTTGGGTTGTAAAACTTAAGATATACTTTCTTTTGGTTTAGGTGTAATTAACTAAATTTGGTTGATTTTCATTTGGATATTTGATATATTAGTTTGAATTTATGTGTATTTAAAATTGGGATATTGGTTGGTTTTTAGGTAAAAAATCTGGAAAAAAACAGAATTTTAAAATAAAATTTTTAACCAGATACCCCATGTCGTCGCCATAGGTTAAATTAATTAAATATTTATTAATTTTTATTAATTAATTTAATATTAAATAATATATTTACTAACTCTATGGCGACGACATGTTGTCGCCATATGGTGCATTTATTTATTAAATTTAAATTTAAAAATATCATTTATAATAATGCCGACAAGTTTTTGGCGACAACATGTCGTCGCCACAGAGGTCTATGACGACTACGTCTATTGCCACGACAAATTTTTGAGCTATTGCGACAAGGCTATGACTACTATGGCGGTGACATATAGACTCTATGGCGACGACTTTTGTCGTCGCAATAGCTACGTTCTCTTGTAGTGTGTGTGTGTGTGTGTGTGTGTGTGTGTGTATATATATATATATATATATATATATATATATATATATATATATATATATATATATCAAACCATACCCCACTATTAATCACACCCACCCAACCACCATCATCATACCACCACAATTACAACCTACCACCCATTCGACACCACCAACCACCACCTCCAACCACCACTGCCATCTTAACTCCTTTTCTCCAGATCAGCGAGAGTGAGGAGAGGAAAGGAGAGAGACATCGACGGTGGTCATGGGGGGAGGTTTTATGTGTTTCTTCAACCACTACTGCCATCTCAGCCCCCTTCTCCATATCAGCGAGGGAGAGGAGAGGAGGAAGAGAGAGAAAGCGATGATGGTGGTGGGGCGGTGGTTACATGGTGAGCGATGATGCGTGGTTGTTGTAGTGATGGTTGTGGTATGGCAGTGGTGGCGGCGTTGGAGGAGGAATACCACGAAAGAGATAGAGAGGAGAGAGAGAGAGAGAGAGAGGGAGACGATGATGGTTAGTGGTTACATGGCGAGTGAATATGGTGGTGGTTATGATCTGGCGGTAGTGGTGGTGGTGGCTGTTTGTTACCGGGAAAGAGAGAGATGGTGGGTGGAGGTAAGGTTTATGATGATGATGATGTTAGTCATATCAGATGGGGGGTGGGTTTTAATAAAGTGAGGATTAAGGGTATTTTTGTCAATTTACAAAAAAAAACTAATAGTTAAATCTAACGGCTTCAGGGTTAGGACTTAAACAGATATAAAAATAAGACATTAGGGGGAAAATCGAGGCTTTTAAAATATAGAGATGCAAATGGTAATTTAATCTATAAATTTTGATATTAGTTTAAAGTATTATAAATAAGATAATATTCAATTAACTAACTTAAATAATCTAATATTATTAAATATATATTAATAATATAAATTAAATAATATATGAAGTAGAAGAAGTTTCTTAAATGTAGGCAAAATAAGAATTATTTCATAAATTACATGTTCCACATGATTAATAAATTATGTTAGGTGCATTAAATTTAGAGTAAAGTGTCTTTGTGGTTTCAGAAAAATTTCCATTTGAATTCAAATATTTAATTTTTATTATTCGCATCCAAAGTTTTCATCATGTAACGCCTGGAAAATTTCAAAAAAAAAAAAAGAAAAGAAAAGAAAGTAAGGGAGAAAAAAAGAATTATTTTAAAAGCAAGGGGTTAAAAGCGTGTAAGGGTCAAACCTGCCCATAATAGGTTTAAATAGGTGATATGGCCACCCATACCCCCTCTTTCATGCACTCAAACTATTGGCTGGAGAGAGAGAAAGAAGCTTCATCCGGTTCTAGAGAGAGAAGTAGAAGAAATCTTTAAGAAGGTAAGCTTTTAAAGTGTTTCTTCTCGGTTTTAGTTGGGTTCCAGCCTCTGGACCGAGTTCTATGTGCTTCTATGTGTTTAGTTGCTTATTTTCATGTGTTTAGGTGCTAGAACTCTAGGTTGCTCTCGGGTTTAAGGTGTTTTACTTGAAAGCTGTTTAAGGTGAGTTTTAGATCCCTTCTTTACTAGTTTTCTACTTGTTTGGGGCTGTTATGCATACTAAAAAGAATGTTTCTTTACCAAAATACGTATTTCTCTTTATAGAATTATGGTTGTGTACGATGTGGTATGTTTTAAAAGATTTCCATGTTGTTGAATAGTTGTTTGGGGATGCTTTTAGTGTGTAACTGGTAGATCCATGATAAGTAGATGTTTAGAAGTGATGTTTGAGGCTAGAAACTGCATAAGTTGAATCGCAGTACTGGACTTGGTGTCCGCTGTGGACACTAGCTGTCCGCTGTGGGCACTTGAACATAGATAAAGTGTCCGCTGTGGACACTTAGGTATTTAGACTGTCCGCTGTGGACTTTGCATGTCCGCTGTGGGCACTTAGAGATTTCATGATTATCCGCTGTAAAGCTAAACCGTCTGCTGTGGACCCTTAAGTGTTTTAGTCATCTGTTGTGAAAATTAGTCATCCGCTGTGAACACACTTAGTGTTTAGTTCATCCGCTATGAACCTTAGTCATCCGCTGTGGGACTTGGCTGTCCGCTGTGGACTTTGGTCGTCCGCTGTGGGATTTGGCTGTCCGCTGGGAACACTTAGAATTTAAGCCATCCGCTATACGCCTTGTTAATGCGTTGTACGCCTTGTTAATGCGCTGTAAGCACTTAGGATATTTCTGTAATTTTGGGAAATAGAATTAAGTGCTAAGTACTGATATTTTATGGTGGCCTATGCTTGTTTATGTTATGTATGCTTGTGGGCTGCTGTTATGATGATGACGTTCCGTGTTATGTATTATGACGTGACTTTACGTGGTATGATATGCTTATGTACGTAAAGTATTATCGTAATGAAAGTGAAAGATAAAGATAGTGAAAAGTGGAACGTAATGAATGAATGAAAGTCTTACAAGCAGATTAAAAGGGGTTCACAACTCATTATGGGTTGTCAACTCGATAGTGTGCCATATGCACACAGAGGGGTCAGTCTTCACGATTGCTCGAAAAGTACAAAAAGGGATGCTTGCTGCTTGACCCCAAGACTGTAGTCGCTTCGTGCACAAATGATGGGGCATAACATATGGCGGGATCTAGATAAAAGTGAAAGATAATAATGAAATAAAGTACGAAACGAACAATTATGAAAGATGATGAAAGATAATAAATGATTATTATCAATATGTACTTATGATGTGTAATCACGTACGAAAATAAAGGAAATGTTATATCAAAAGTCAAGTATTTTATTATATAAACTAGAACTCACTGAGCGTCGCTGACTTTTTATATGCATATTAGTTGGCAGGTAATTGTTGATGATGAGGAGGTGCAGGAATGGATGCATAAGCTACTGGGGATGACTTGAGTCTGATCCACATTTTATTTAGAATGTTATTCTATTCATACAATTTTTGAGATGTAAATTTGATATGATGTTTTGACATAGTTTTAAGTATTAATGAAAAGATATATTTTCGCTGCATAATGATGTGTTTTAAATGTTTTTTGCAATGATTGACCAACTGTAAGCATCCCGGGAATGGGCCTTACAAAATGGTATCAGAGCCAAAGTTTAAGAGAATTGGGTAAATTATTTTCAAAACCTAAACTTAAACTGAGAATGGGACAAGAAAGGGAAAGGGATGCTAGCCCTAGTAGCTACATGCCTGCAGGTAAATGTTTTATGTAAACATTTTACGTAAATTAATGGAAAAAAGAATTATGTGCGTGTGCTATGTGAGTTATGTGCTCTTAGTAGATTTGGATACTGATGTAGTCAAGATAGGAAATGCTTAGGGAAGGAAGAGTAAAGTAAGTGGCTAACCTGAGGGCCTCAGTGAAGGAGGCAGTTATGGAGGAAGTTCATCAAGTCATGCAGACGATTCTGCCGTCTGTGGTGACTGAAGTTATTAGAGCCATGGGAAAGGATGAAAAGAAAGGGAAAGAGGAAAGGAGGAAAATCATTAGGAGAGAGGGCGAGAAGAGAGGTTCATGGGAAAGGGAGCAATCAGGGACTGAGATGGTTGTCTCTAGTGATGATGAGAAAGAGGATGTAGTGTAGGAAACTGCAAAGCGGTGCAACTATGGGGCATTCCAGAGATGCAAGCCCTCGACTTTTAATGGAAATGGGAATGCTACTGCTGCTCACTGATGGGTGAGGGAAATGGAAGCTGTGTTGGACATCAGCGAGTACAGGAAAGACCAGAAAGTGAAGTTTGCTACCCACTCGTTTATGGATTCGGCCCTATGTTGGCCAGACAATATTGTTCAGGCTGAGGGTAGCAGGGCGATTGGAAGGATGAGGTGGAGTGAACTGAAGAAGTTGGTGATCGAGGAAATTTGTCCTCACAGGAAACTCGACAAGATGAGAGAGAGTTCTTGCAGTTGGAGGCGGGAACCATGACACATCAGCAGTATAGGACTAAGTTCAATAAGATGGAGAGGCTGGTGCCAGATCAGGTGACGCCTGTGTCACGAAAGATCAAGAGATACATCCAACGTCTGCCGGTGGATATCTGTAGACATCTGATTGCCGCCCGGCCAGGTACGTTTAGGTTGGTGGTTGATCTGGTAGGGAGACTTTACAATGAAAGAGAGGAAGTGGTAGTGGTGGAGGTGAGTAACAAAGGTGGTGGTGATAGAAACTGGAACGGGAAATGATTTGGCAGTGGTGGTTTCACTCTCAAGAACAAAAAGGCAAGGGTGGATGATTGGAAGGTGGTGACGGCAGGTACAGGGACGAGGGCATGTAATAAGTGTGGGAAGAAGCGTGTAGGGGAATGTAAGTGGGTATTGAACATCTGCTTCAAGTGTGGGAGGCCTGGTCATGTGGCGACAGACTGTGGGGTTATAAGATGTATAATTGTGGCGAAGAGGGCCATCTGAGCAGGGATTGCATGAAGCCGAGGGCTGAGAGCTCCGGGGCAAAGAAGGGGGTTGAGAAGGAGAAGGAGGGGCAGAGGGCGAAGGCCAGGGCATTCACTATAACCCGAGAGGAGGCTAGGATGGACCCCGATGTTATGTCAGGTATATTCCTAGTAAGCCAAACTTGTGCCTCTATGCTTTTTGATTCCGGTGCAAGTAGGAATTTTATTTCTGCTGCTTCTGTGGTAAGTTGCCCATTAGGAGTAGGAAGATTGATAAGCCCTTCGATGTAAAAACTGCCATTGGTAAGTCTACCAGGATTTCTGATATGGTAGAAGATTGTGACATAGAGTTGGAAGGCCAAAGGTTCTCTGTTAAGTTGTTCGTGATGCCCTTAGGCGGATTCGATGTAGTTCTAGGGATGGATTGGCTAGCAGCCTATGAGGCAAACATTGTGTGTCGAAAGAAATGATTCGATTGATCGTGCCCGATGGGAGCTCGGTAACAATTTACAGCGATAGAGTCAATACAGTCCCGAAAGTAATTTCGATGGTTGTGGCAAAGAAGTGTACGAGGCGTGGATGTGGTGCCTATCTGGCCTATGTGAAGGATGTGGATGCGACAGTACCACAAATGTCAGATGTACCGGTCATGTGTGACTTCCCAGATGTATTCTCGAAAGATTTATCAGGTGTGCCATCTGACCGCGAGATTGAGTTCCAAATTGATCTGATACCTGGTGCCCAACTTGTTGCTAAGGCGCCGTATCATCTAGCTTCCTCTGAAATGAAGGAATTGATGACTCAGCTGCAAAAGTTGTTGGATAAGGGGTTCATTCGACCGAGTATCTCTCCATGGGGTGCTCTGGTCTTATTTGTAAAGAAGAAGGACGGTAGTATGAGGATGTGCATCAACTATCGAGAGCTAAATAAGTTGACAGTGAAGAATCGATATCTGTTACTGAGGATTGATGACTTGTTTGATCAGCTCCAAGGTGCCAGTTGGTTCTCGAGGATAGATCTCCAATCTGGTAACCACCAATTGAAGGTGAAGGAGCGGGATATTCCTAAAACAACTTTTCGTACGCGTTACGAACACTACGAGTTTCTCGTTATGTCTTTTGGTTTAATCAATGCGCCAGCTGCTTTTATGGATTTGATGAATCGAGTGTATCAACCTATGCTAGATAAATCAGTGATCATGTTTATTGATGACATCCTGATTTATTCGAAGAGTGAAGAAGAGCATGCCGGTCATATTCGGGAGGTGGTGGAGACGCTTAGAAGGGAGAAGCTATACGCCAAGTTCTCCAAGTGTGCATTCTGGTTACGCAAAGTTTAGTTTCTGGGTCATGTGGTTAATCCTGAAGGGATCATGGTGGACCCGACGAAAGTTGAGGCGGTGATGCAATAGAATTCGCCAAAGACACCATCCGAGATCCATAGTTTCTTGGGTTTGGCGTGCTATTACAGAAGATTCATCCAAGACTTCTCCAAGATAGCTTCACCATTGACCAAGTTGACCCGTAAGGATGTGAAGTTCGTATGGGGTCTAGAGCAGGAGAATGCTTTCGAAGAGCTAGAGACAAGATTGACTCAAGCTCCTATCTTGACGTTACCCGAAGGGAACAAAGACTTGGTGGTCTATTCAGATGCTTCTTATTCGGGATTGGGTTGCATGTTGATGCAACGGGGGAGGGTTATAGCCTATGTGTCCTAACAGTTGAAGATCCATGAGGCTAACTACCCAACTCATGACTGGAGTTGGCGGTTGTGGTTTCGCATTGAAGATTTGGAGGCACTACTTGTATGGGATGAAGTGCACCATTTCACTGACCAAAAAAGCTTGAAGTACTTCTTCAAGAAGAAGGATTTGAACATGAGGTAAGGAGATGGTTGGAGCTTATCAAGACTATGATTATGAGATGCACTACCATCCGGGCAAGGCCATCATGATGGTGGATGCCTTAGACAAAAGGAGAGACCCTAGTCGATACGAGTGAAGGCTTATCAGTGGTTATGACCTCCTATGTGATGAAGCAGGTCAAAGAATTTTAGGATGAAGAGCTGAAAGAAGATCAGATTAACTCCGAAAGGATGAAAGGCCTAGTCGCCAAGTTGGGGGAGAACACTCTTGGTGTCAGGACCCGATCAGGGTGAATGTGGATTCCTTGTTATGGGGATCTACGTAGGAAGATCATGGATGAGGCTCATAAGACTTGATACTCAATTCATCCTGGTGCTACAAAAATGTATCAAGATATGTGAAGGATTATGGTGGCCGGAAATGAAGTGTGACGTAGCGGAGTATGTGAGTAAGTGCCTTACTTGTTTGCAAGTGAAGCAGGAGCATCAGAAGCCATACAGGAAGATCCAATCCTTGGATATACCCGAGTGGAAATGGGAGCACATCACCGTAGACTTCATTACGAAGTTGCGACGTACGGCAAGGGGATACGATGCCATATGGGTGATAGTTGATCATTTGATGAAGAGTGCTCACTTTCTACAGATCCGCGAGACGTATTCATCTGAGAGGTTAGCAGATCTATTCATTAAAGAGATTGTAACTTGTCATGGTGTACCGATGTCTATCGTGTCTGACAATGACACTCGGTTTACATCTCGGTTTACAAAAGTTGGAGAAGATCAAGGCCTTTATAAAGGCAGCAAAGGATAGACAGAAGTCGTATGCCGACAAGAGAAATAGACCATCGAATTCAAGGTGCGCGATAGAGTTATGTTAAAGGTCTCGCCTTGGAAAGGGATCATCTAGTTTAGGAAGCGAGGAAAGCTAAGCCCAAGATATATAGGGCCTTTCCAAATCATTGCCGAGTAAGAGAGGTGGCCTATCGATTGGAGTTACCCGATGAGTTAAGTGGAATTCATCCGACGTTTCATGTATCTCATCTGAGAAAATGTTTAGCCTATGAAGATATGATCTTGCCACTCGAGGACATAAAGGTGGATGAACAGCTCAATTATGTGGAGCAGCCAGTGGCCATCATTGACAGAAAAGAGAAGAGGCTAAGGAATAAAGTGGTTCCACTTGTGCGAGTACAGTGGAGACACAGGAAGGGATCCGAGTCTACATGGGAGACTAAGGAAGAGATGAGAACACTACCCAGATCTATTTAAGGAGTGACAGGTTTTGGGGACGAAACCTATATAAGGGGGGTGGACTTGTAACGCTCGGAAAATTTCAGAAAAAAGAAAAGAAAAGAAATGAAGGGAGAAAAATGGAATTATTTCAAAAGCAAGGGGTTAAAAGTGTGCAAGGGTTAAACATGCCCATAAGGGTTCAAAAGGTGATATGCCGCCCATACCCCTTCTCTCATGCACTCAAACTATCGGCTGGAGAGAGAGAAAGAAGCTTCATCTGGTTCTAGAGAGAGAAGTGGAAGAAATCTTGAAGAATGTAAGATTTTAAAATGTTTCTTCTCAGTTTCAGTCGGGTTCCAGCTTCTGGACCGAGTTCTATATGTTTCTATGTGTTTAGTTGCTTGTTTTCGTGAGTTTAGGTGCTAGAACTCCAGGTTGCTCTCGGGTTTGAGGTGTTTTACTCGAAAGTTGTTTAAGGTGAGTTCTAGACCCCTCTTTTACTAGTTTTCTACTTGTTTGGGGATGTTATGCATACTAAAAAGAATGTTTCTTTACCAAATTACGTATTTCTCTTATAGAATTATGGTTGTGTACAATACGGTATGTTTAAAAAGATTTCCATGTTGTTGAATGGTTGCTTGGGGATATTTTAAGTGTGTAACTAGTAGATCCATGCTAAGTAGATGTTTAGAAGTGATGTTTGAGGCTAGAAACTGCATAAGTTGAATCGCAGGTACTGGACTTGGTGTCCGCCGTAGACACTAGCTATCCACTATGGGAACTTGAGCATAGATAAAGTGTCCGCAGTGGAAACTTAGGTATTTTAGACAGTGTGCCGTAGACTTTGCATGTCTGCTATGGGCACTTAGAGATATCATGATTGACCTAAACCGTCCACTGTGGACCCTTAAGTGTTTTAGTCATCCTCTGTGAACACAATTAGTGTTTAGTTCATCCTCTATGAACCTTAGTCATTCGCTGTGGGACTTGGCTGTCCAGTGTGGACTTTGGTCGTCCGCTGTGGGATTTGGCTGTCCGCCAGGAACACTTAGAATTAAGCCATCCGCTGTACGCCTTGTTCATGCACTGTAAGCACTTAGGATATTTTTGAATTTAGGAAATCGAATTAAGTGCTAAGTACTGATATTTTATGGTGGCCTATGCTTGTTTATGTTATGTATGCTTGTGGGCTGCTGTTATGATGATGATATTCCATGTTATGTATTATGACGTGACTTTACGTGGTATGATATGCTTATGTACGTAAAGTATTATCTTAATGAAAGTGAAAGATAAAGATAATGAAAAGTGAAATGTAGTGAATGAATTAAAGTCTTGCAAGCAGATTTAAAGGGGTTCACACTCATTATCGGTTGTCAACTCGACAGTGTGCCGTATGCACACAGAGGGGTCTGTCTTCGTGATTGATCGAAACGTATGAAACGAGATCCTTTCCGCTTGACCCCAAGACTGTAGTCCCTTCGTACACAAATGATGGGGCATAGCATATGGCAGGATCTAGATGAAAGAGAAAGATAATAATGAAAGAAAGTACGAAACGAATGACTGTGAACGATGATGAAAGATAATGAATGATTATTATCAAGATGTACGTATGATGTGTGATCACGTACGAAAGTAAAGGTTACGTTATATCAAAAGTAAAGTATTTTATTATATAAATAGAACTCACTTAGCGTCGCTGATTTTTTATATGTATATCAGTTGGCAGGTAATTGTTGATGCTGAGGAGGTGCAGGCATGGATGCATAAGCTACTGGGGACGACTTGAGTCTGGCATCCACAATTTATTTAGAATGTTATTGTATTAATATAATTTTTTGAGATGTAAACGAATCGATATGATGTTTTGACATAGTTTTAAGTATTAAGGAAAAGATATAATTCCGCTGCATAATGATATGTTTTAAATGTTTTTTGTGATGATTGACCAACTGTAAGCGTCCCGGAAACGGGGCCTTCCACATCAAAGTTACCATTTGAATCCATTTGACTACACCCAGCTAACATTGTTAAATTTTTCCGTTAACTTTCCTACATTAGGTTTTTTAGTCAAAACAATTATAAAATAAAACCAGCCCCACCCAAGAGGTTTTATTCTTTGATTTAAAGTTTAGTTATGTTTATGATGATTGGTGTTTACGATTATTATTCAAGGACTAATAATTTCATATTCTTTACTATTCTTTTACTTTAATCATGATTTGTGTTTCTTGGTTATGTTCCTATAGTTTTGTGTCGTAAGACTTTTTTTTTATTTATATTTTTGTGGTGTATGCTTTAAAAGTTAAAAATGAGTAACTTTTAAGTAGTTATCCTTGTATTTTATTTTCTGTAACAAGTGGACTCAAATCAAAATAGTGATTACTAAAGAGTCTGAAAGCATAATACCCCTCACGTAGGCTGGTTTTACATTTTGTACTTGTTTTGACTAAAATATCTCTAATATTGGAAAGTTAACGGAAAAAGTTGATAGTTTTACTTAGGTGTAGTTGAATGGATTCAAATGGGATTTTAGTGAAACCTTTGGATGTTAATAACGAATTTAAACTTTTGGATTGAAATGACCATTTTTATAAAATCACAAGTATGAAAAAAACAATTAACTCTAAGTAAATGATAGTCTTGTCCTTGTTCCATCCTTATTATAGTATCATAGATATAGATTAAGACCTTTAGTATACCATATTATTTGTTTATTTAAAATTTCCATCATAAAATTAGTATTTTCTATTATTAATTTTAGTATTTTACTGTTATTTTAAAATAGTTAAATGTATAGAACTAATATGATATTATATGATCTTACACACGCACGCGCGCACACACACACATACATACATACATATATATATATATATATATATATATATATATATATATATAATAATATGATGATATTACTATATATATATATATGTATATATATATATATATATATATATAATTATATTACATGTGTAATATGGTAGATTTCATATACAAACAATCAAACACATTACAAAGAATTGAAGGATGCATTACTAGAAGTGAACATGATTACATGCATGTAGTAATTTGATATGATATTTAATGTGGATTAAGAGGAAAGATTTCCCAATACTTTCAATCACCATCATCGCCATAGGTTGGTGGTCATCTTCTACAAGAAAACACATGTAACCTAATCCTCATACCTTCATCTATCGATGTAAATGATTAACGAATAACATTGTTTTGATCACGAATGTTTGCATTTGGTGGTGTTTAAAAAGCAGCTTCCACTTTTGCATGCGTCTGATTTTTTTTCACCTATTGCTGGCCATCTTTATAAAAACTACCCAAGCTGTCTTTGCGATCAAAATTTAATTATATTAATAATAACGTCACATTTCTCTGTTTTTCTCCAACTCACTTTTGATATGAAAGGAACAAACAATTAAATGACAAAGAAAATCCTTTTTTTTTATGAAGTACTAGCATTGAGCTAGAATGTGATTATAGACACAAACGAAAATCAATCGCATTACATATCAAAAGGCACCCATTTTCTCCATGTAATTTCAATTTTTAGTGAACAATTTTTGACATAAAAGTATGAAGTTGCTTTAATAACCCCAATTAGGTTAGCAATCGAAGGAGTGCTTTCAACGGTCTTATTTATTTGTTACAACCTAATCCATATGCTGGTGTATACTATGGCTAGGATTAATAGTCTTTTCCCTTTCGGTTTTCCATCAACCAATTCGAAGAGTGATTCTATGTTATGGCTTCGTCGTTTAGGACATGTTAACCTCAAATTAATGAACAAACTTGTTAGAAGGAACCATGTTTGTGGCTTACCTAAGAAATAATTCAACCTTTTTTAACATTGTCTATCGTGTTTCAACGGTAAGCAAGACAACCCATTCTACACAACTCAGTCGACTTAGTTCTGCAACTCTTATATATGGATTTGTTTGTTCCTGTGAATGTGTTGAGTTTTGATCGTCAATCATATCGTTAAGTTGTCACTAATGATTTTTCTAGATTCATATGGGTTTTCTTTTTAGCAACTAAGGAAAAAACTCCTAATTTGCTTATCAAGTTTTTAACTCTTGTGGAAAATTAAATAGATCTTAAGATAAACTGCAACTGAAGTGATAACAGAACTAGATTTGTAATAAAGTTTTAAATGATTTCTACGATTAAAGAAGGGTAATGATATTGTATAGTGTTGCTGGAATAGCAGAAACACACAACAAAACATAGATTGAAGATGCTAGAGCAATGTTATCTGCTGCCAAATTACCTTTATTCTTTTGGCAAAATAATGACTGCTATGTTCAATAATGACATGAATGTTTAAAATTGTGTTTTAATCAATAAAAAATAAAATGACTCCTTATGAATATTCTTTAAACATAAACCTAAAATAAATTACTTTAAAGTTTTTTGATGTTGTTGCATGTTATTGCATACAACTTACACCAATTCAAATTTGATGAAAAGGCAGATGATTGTTATTGTGTAGGCTACTCAGCAAACTAAGTAGTATATCGAGTTTATAATAAAAGAACAAAACAAATTATTGAATCATTCAATATTGATTGTCATAAATCTAATAAAACATGTGCAAGGTCAGCTCCTACTTGGGTTTATAATTATGAGTATTTGTTTAGCGGTTTTTATTATTTTCTTGGTATCAGTGCAGATACTAGTTCTTTGAGTGAAGATATGGATATTATTGTCTACAAGATAGATGAAAATATAACTTCATCTTTGACTTCAGATTCTACTAGACAACATTCTTCAAGTGTTCATACTTTTGTTCTTATTCAAGAAACTATATCTAAATCTGAATCTAATCATTTTCAGACAACTAATCAAGTATATGATTCTGATTCTAATCAAGTTTCCTATTAATTTCAAGATCAACAAAATATTTAGTTTTCCAACTAGAACATAATCCATCATAACTTGAATTGACATGCATGATCCTTTTAGGGTCCAACAATACTCCCCCTAAGGATTATGCAACCTAACTACTTCAAGTGTGTTTTGGTGATGGATATGTGAAGATTCTGGTGGATCTTTTGCTGATGCTTATTGTTGTTGTGAAGTGGATACTTGGACTGTTATGGAAGTTGAAGCTGATGCAGTGATGGTTGTTGTTGGCTGTGTTGTTGATGGAGCTGTTGTTATTGTTGTTGTGGGGTTGCTATTGTTGGTGTTGCTGGTGTTGATGTTGTAGCTGCTGGAGGTTCTTCCTTAGAAGGATAATAATGAACTTTGGGTTGGAAGGATCTAAGATGAAATTAATCATAGTTAAAAACTCCCTTGCCTCTTTCATTCTTTTTCTGCCAAGCACATGTAACTTCAATTGTTCATCCTTTCCGCAGCTTCAACTGGGAGTTACTTGAGAGATTGAGGTTCAAAGATAGCAATGGTAGATAGTCCATCTTTATGGATTATCAAATCTCCATTAAAGCTTACATCCAACTTTACTATGTTGTAAAGTTCAAAGGCATTCTCTTTCTCTTCTTTGTCTCTCTCTTTCTATTAATTATGTCATAGGAAATCTTTAAGATCCTTATGCACTTCAAGAAAATAGAAGATCATTCTCTCCAAGCTTGTTGGTGTAGTTATCAAAATGCTTAGTGAACATATAATGAATATATGATTAATCTAGCATCCGCACTTTATAGGCACTAAACAATTTGATTTCAGGCCCTGTCTTCCCTTCCTAACCTTTGACAATAACCAACTCATATATCTCTTCATCATACTTGACATTTGATATCGGCATTGTTTGGTGTGTACAAGCAACCCTTTTTCTCTTTAACTCTTCAGTTGGGTTTACACTCCCCTTTACGACTACCATCTCTTCTATTGTGTTCTTTCTCTTTGGCTGGTCAAAGGGGTTTCGAAAGTTCTGTCCTTTCTCATACATATCTCTTTTAGGGCTTTGATATTGTTTGTTCTTTTGAACATCTTCAAGATATCCTAAAAATTACAACCCCTTGACATAGCAGTATGACTAACCAATTCCAGATCAGCAAGCTCTTTCAGGTCATGAATCTTCAAGAAATTTACAAGTTCAGTATATTCTATAAGAATTGAACTAAACCTAAGATTCTTTTGACCATGAATATATTCCAATCAGAGTCATACTTCCATGCTATGATCTTAACATCCACTTTGCCTTTTGAGCAGACACACTTTGGAGCATCTCAAATGTGGTTAGCCCTTCTTGTATTTGTAGTTATGATGGTTGTTTGAACCACTCTGGTTGTTTGCTTAACAAAGGTGCTAGGGAATCATGATCTCAACTAGATACTTGTACTTGTTATGCTGATCTTCCATGTCTGGGCTAAGTAGGAATGATTTCTTTTTCATGAGCTCTCATCTTTTCCTTCAAGTCATGAATGATTCTAAGCACAACAGCTCTAAGAGAGTTGGTTTTCATTGGACCCAACTTCCTCTTTGTGAATCCATTCCTTGAAAGGAATTCCTTCATTTCCCCGTCTATCATTTCATAGGGATCATGAAATCGATAATGTGACATCCGTCATCGAAATAGGTGCATTGTTCGTTGAATTTGACTTTTTGACTTTGACTTGGTCTAAATAATGAATTTTTGACTTTAAAGTTGACCTTATGTTGACTTGGTCTGAGAATAGTGCATTAGATGTGTGTAAATATGTTAAGTTTTAGAACTGTGCATTATGGGCTTAATATGTTCTAGTGGCCGTTGGACAAGGCGAAAGTGGACGTTCACTGATTTGGACTTAGCATGATGGTTGTGTGCTTCAAATTATGTTGAAGACTTAAAAATGTAAAAATATATACATCGTACGTTAAGAAAGCAATAAAAATTGGACATCAGTGGGCTTTGCCTAAAGTCTACTAAATCGATTTAATTTAATTCAAAATATAAATTAAATAATTTACATAGTATATAATAGTCTATTGAGTTCCCTTATAATAATAGCTACCATTGGAGTATTATACTAGCACCATTTGAGGCACTTTATAGATATAAGTGTTGCACCTTAAATCATTTAAGAGATGAAAGATTAGGACTTTTGGATCAAGGACAAACTAAAGGCATCCAGATATTTTTGTTGGTCTTTAGCTGTCCCTGCGCAAAAGAGATGATTTAGTTACATTTGAAAACCCAAGCCTTATTGATCTTGGGCTTATTAGAATGAGTTAAGGTAATGAAACATAATAGATCCTATGCTCAGGCACATGGTCTTCTTCATCTTCCATACCACCTTTGAAAGATTGGGCTTGACCTTCAATGCTTCGAAGCTTTTATGGCTTCAGAAGCTTTGGAGACTGATCCTTCGAAGATCTTGCTTTCACTCTAGCAGGCCTCAGTACTTCGAAAGCATTCCTTTCTTTTGAGACCACTGACAATCAAGGAAGCCTTGCCTTAGACACATGCTATTAGATGTTAGTTGAATTGAAAAGTAGTTATGAATGATACACTATCAAGGTGTTAGTAGTGTGGTGGGTTAGCTGTGGTACACCCTATATATAAACATTAATGATACCTTTAATGTGAATTAGAACTAGACCGGAAACTAACGTTTGGTAATGGACAACATCCATACTCTAAGATATCAACAATAGGTTGTAGACCTAAAAAGACATCTCAACAGACCTTAGTTTATGGGTTGCATACGAGATGCTGCCTTAGAAGGCATTGTTTGCTTGGGGCAAAGAGCAAATTAGCACCTATATTGGTAAGTACAGTTAAGACTACCGAACAGTTGGTTATGTGGAATATTAGATGGTGGGTTTACCGCAAGAACTGAGTAGGTGCATGAAATGTTTCATACTCCGAAACTCAAGTAGTGTTTTGCTGAGGAGACCTTATATGTACTGATTAAAGAAATTCATGTGGATGATATTTCGGTTTGTCGAATAACTAGCTGAAATCAGGTCTACAAAAAATAGAACTTTGATGAGTAGTGAAATCCTTATCGTACAGATAAATGGAACTCAAATCGAGGACTAAAGTTTTATCTGTGCGCGGAAGATTAATTGAGGACTAAGTACCTTTACCTATTCATGGAATGCGTTGCAGTTGATAACTCCGACTGAATTTCAGGACGAAATTCTCTTAACAAGGGGATACTATGACATCCGTCACCGAAAAAGGTGCATTGTTCGTTGACTTTGACTTTTTGACTTTGACTCTTTGACTTTGACTTGGTCTAAATAATGAATTTTTGACTTCAAAGTTGACTTGGTCTCAGAATAGTGCATTACATGCGTGCTAAGTTCTAGAACTGTGCATTATGGGCTTAATATGTTCTAGTGGGCCTTGGACATGATGATAGTGGACGCTCACCGATTTGGACTTAGCATGATGGTTATGTGCTTCAAATTGGTGATCATGAGTCAATAATTTAGTGTTTAATTGATCTATATGCACAATTTTACATCATGATTATGGTAGAATAGTTTCAAGTTGTTTGTGTTTTGATTTATAGGTAATTGGAGCTAAAGGAGGCTTTTTTGGAGAATAAGGAGTCAAATAAGAAACTACAAGTATTGAAGATGAAAATATCAAAAGTCACAAACAAGGCACAAATTTAGGTGTACCGGCGTGTCATACGCCGGGTATGGCGTCTAATACGTCGGTTGGCGTATGGGCGGCGTATCAGTGGGCGTATTTGGAAAAAATTACTAAAAGTTGGGTGTATGGAAGCTGAGGGGGCCGTATGATACGCCGACCCTGGGCGTATCATCCGCCGGTTGCTGAACAACTTGCTGGATTTTGTGGAATTTGAAGTTATTTAAACACAATCCAATCCTAATTTGAGGGAGAACTTTCCAAGCTCAATTCTTGATGATTCTAAGCTAATTTGTGTTGATCTCGAGCCTTCCCATTCATCCTAAATCATCATTGATCATCATCAAATCAGATTGAAGATCCGATGAAGACCATGAGTGGCTAGTTTGTTCTTGATTGCTTTCGGGTGATAGTTCTTTTAAGTGAGATGGTTAGTCATGTTTAGGGTTTTTTATGTTGAACACTTTGTAATTAAATGTAATTGAAGGTTTTGATTGAGTTAAACAATTTGTTTATAAAGAAAGTTATTTGTTTTATCATCAGTTTTTGGTTTCCTTGCATAGTTAGCTCATTTAAACAAGTAGATAACTTGATATAGATGAATTGGTAACTTTGTGAATGAACGAGTCTTAAAAGATTGTTCCTTGGTATCACTTCAATCAAAATCTAAAATCTTAAGTCGTGTTATGCAACCTTAAAGTGCAATTGATAACCCATTGATCTTGTAGAACTTGAAATCTAGAGGTGATTGTTTCTTATTATTTAATAAAATTCATTTCAAAGTTTGTTGCTTTTGTGCAATTGTGTTCTTAATTTCATCCAAAGTTCCAATTTTTAATTATAAAGGTTGTGTCTTCAAGTTAATCGAGTCATATTGTTAAACACTTTCAATATATTTCCTGTGGAGACGACATTACTTACCCTTACACAATAAGGTAGCTAAAACCAATATAATAACTTGTTTTTGATCGAGTCTCGACAACCAAACAAAATGGTGCCATTTCCGGGAATTAGTGCGCTTGGTGTTTAATAGTTTTTATTTGCTTTTTGTAAAAATTTATAAAAAAAACCCAAAAAGATTTTACTTTTTTGTTTTTATTTTTAATTTGTTTCTTGTTCAGTATTACGCGAGGTATTTTGTTTTTTCTTGTTTGCAGGTAACCATTATGTTAATGCATACAAGATTTTTAGGAAGGACCTGACCATTGCAATTTGATCCAGAAATCGAGAAGACGTCAAGAAAGAATCTTGTGTTTCACAAAGCATCAACTTCAAAGACTTCTCAAGTTCGTGGTCAAACAAGATAGGAAGAAGGTACATCATCAGCAACATCTCATCGGATTTTAAGTATACTTTCAAGAAAGCCTAAAAGTAACCAATCAAGAATGATGAACAATCTAGAAAACCAAGGTGTACCATAACCCAACCAACCTTTGGGAGATATTCCATTACCCGTTGTTGCCTTAACCTGATGATCCTTCACCTCAACCCCAACTTGTGCAACCTCATCCTCAAGGGTCGATCCCTATAAATCAAGGTGTGCAACACCAACCTCCTCTCGTAAATTTCCAACTAATGCCAAATTTCTGGGTACATAATTCCAGTTTTCAGCAAAACGAGGAAGGTAGTTATCATAGTAATGAGGAACGACTTTTAGTGGAAGGAAGTCATCACACTAATTATGTGGATGAGTGGGTTGAAGATCAAGTTGATATGGATGGACCAAACCAACATGCTTTTGAGACTTATGGGAACCAACCGAGCTATCATAACCATCAACCAAATCAGGATCAGGGTGGTTATGCTCAACCACCCATTCGCAACAACGTTGAAGGTCAACCATTTAATGGCATACCAGTCAATCTAGGAGCTTAACACTATGTACTAGCACATGGTGTGGATAGTCACTTTCATCTCGCTATTGCCATCAATTCATCTCCTATAGTTTCACCAACACAAAGGGGACGAGCTTTTGAAGTCCAACCAATGTTTGGGAATTCTCCCTCACTTTCATGGTATGGCAACTGAAGAACCCTATTTGCATATATCTAAATTTGAGGCATCATGTAGCACCATTGGTGGCCAAGGATTTTCACCAGATGAAGTTAAATTCCTTCTATTCCAATTTACCCTTAAATCAAGGCCAAACAATGGATCCTATCTCTACCATCTACAAGTATTCACACATCGATACAAATGCAACAACAATTCTTGGATGAATATTATACTTCCCAAAGGATAAGTGATGCAAGGCGGGCCATTCGAGGCTTTACATAACAATCAGGTGAACAGTTTCATGAAGCTTTCATCGATTTAAAGAGATGCTAAGAACTTGTCCACATCATGGCATAGCTAAGTGGGAGTTGATTTCAGCTTTTTATGATGGATTATCACCAGAGGATGCTAGAGATGTAAATTCCACAAGTGCAGGAACGTTCACCTTAAACCATGAGGATGATGATTGGGATATTCTTGAAAGGATGAGTGCAATCTCCAAAAGCGTGCACAATCAAGTCGGAGGTCAAGGGTGCAAACGTGAAGATGATGAATGATCATGTGGCCATGGATAGAATTGTAGTTCTAGAATGAGAAATTGCAAGCCTTAAAGTTGGATAAAGTGGTATGGTGCATATATCTAATGAATATGAAGTATGTGACATGTGAATGACATCGGCCATACATCAGTCACATGCTACTTGAATTTGGGGAAGAGTGAAAGTGTACATCAATTACAAGGCCAAGGAGAAGGAAGACATACGATATAAATTGTAACACATATCATCCCTGTCTTAGAAATCACCCAAATCTTAGATATGGTAACAATACTAACCAATTGAATCCTTCGTTTCAGGTACAAATCAAGAAGCAATCAATATCAAGGCCAACAACAAGAATACAACTAAGGCGTTATCAAAGAAATAACTACAATCTAAGAAGCTACCAACAAGGTGGTTAATATCAACAAAGGGATCAATAACATCAACAAGGTGCTTCCACTAGCAATGGCAATGACAATGCAATTTTGTCAGCAATTCAAGATCTTGCAAAGGAGATGAAAGAGTTCAAGCAATTTAGAGAGGTGCAAGAAAAGACCAATGAGCCATTGCCAAACAACTAGGACAATTAGCTGAACAATTTTTCTAGACGAAACCCAGAAGCTTCCAAATAACACAACCACAAACCCTCAACATCAAGCATCAAGTTCAAAGATGTACACATAAACTCAGTTAGTATCATTCCTAAATCTGAATGTATTGATTATGATTTAACCTCTCTTTCTCAAGTAGTTGCAGGTAACGATAAGGAAGTTGATGAAGTGGAAAGAAGTGACCTAGGAGAGCCAATTATTCCCATTCAAGTTGGGAAATTTAAAATCAAGCAGCAGTTTGGATTATGGAGCTGGTGTGAGCATCTTCTTCCCGAAGTTTGTATGACCAATATGACTTTGGTCCATTACATGAAACTGAAAAAACAGTGGTGCTTTCTGATTCGACATGGAAACACCCCTGGGGATGGTTAAGGATGTGATAATCAAGTTAGGAGAGTTCTACTACCCTGTAGACTTTATGGTGCTTGATTATGCGCCAGTAAGGATGAATGAGAAACCAAAGGTAATTTAGGGCGACCATTCATGTCAACAGCCAAAACTCAAATAAATTACTGCGATAGAATCATCAATATGACATTTGAAAAACGTAAGTTGTTCTTTAACGTGTTTTCAAAAGCAATGACATATGTAGTTAATAATGATTATTCTATAACAGATACTACTAACAGGTGTGCCCCTACTTACATTTCACATGTAAGCGAGGACGTTACCAAGGAGAATGATTTTGATCCTTATAAGATTGAGCTCAAGAATGTGGAAAAGGAGGAGAATGTTAAGGTGGAGTCATTAAGGAATGAAAATCCAAAACGAAAGGTAAAGATGGGTAAACCACGGGATCAAGTGAATTCAAATATTAAAGAAGCAATGTTTGGCCAAAGCTTGAGTGAACAAGAGAATCTATCAAGCCAAGAGAAGCATTTATATGACAATAAATTTGGAGAAAAGTATCCAATCCGACCACCATAAGTGGTCTCAGGTAAGGTCTGGTTGAAGACCTAAAACTTAGCACTTGCGGGAGGCAACCCAAGAACTTTGTGGTTGTGTTCACTAGAAAGGCTTGCTACATACGCTAAATACAACCGTGATTCCTACGAAAGTGAGTTTTTAATTCTTCTATTAGTTTGTGTGTTTTTGTTTTGTTTTGTTTTGATAGTTAATCACGAGATGCAAGCACTCAAGTATGGGGAGGCGCATGCTGGTATGAAGGTTTTCAATAATGATTGTGATCAGGTTCATGTGCTCTTTCCACTACTTTGTTTTGAACAATATTCTTTTCATGCTTTCGTTGATATTGATTGATAATATGTTGGGATATGACATACTAGTCTTCCTTCGTAATGAATTATCTTGTTTAGCAATAATAGGAATGAAATTAATAATCTACTCCTCTATGTTATGAAAATACCATTATGACTATCATACATTAAGAACAATGTATCTCAAGTGTGGGATAAGGGAAATGAAAAAAATTGAACCTTTTTAAAAAATAAATATTCAAATAAGCTTAATTGCACATGAAACGCAAAATTTTCAAAATGGATAATTATCACTTGTTTGTGCATGTATAGATCTCTTGGCATGGTTGTTTTGAAATCATAGTAAAGCAATCCCATCATGAGCTTTTATAAATTAGGTAGAGTTCTTAGGAGGCATAACGAACCGGTTGTAGATGATATACTGCTTCACATTTTTAACCTTTTTCCACCGTTTCCGTGAGAGTTTGAGCCTAATTGATCATTCATAGCATATGTTGATTTGCCTTATATTTTTTTGTATAATGAGGGAAAACATAATCTACATTTAAGTTAGAACTCATGTAATTGATGCATGTAAAGATCATGAACCAATATGTGCATAAATGTGACAGAAGCATTAGAAATGAACCATTTGCTTGACCCTTTTCCTTTGAAGTCCATACTTTGATAATTTCCCTTTAGACACCATGTTGAGCCCCAACTTTTCATTTGAATAACCCAACACAATAAGCCACAAAGCCTTATCCTTTTTATGAACCTAGAAGGATAAAGTTCAATCCATGACTTGTCTAGAAGTGTCTTTTAAGTATTAGTTCAATAATAGTATGATTGGTTTGAATTTGGTTATATATATATATATATATATATATATATATATATATATATATATATATGAAAAAAAAGAAGAAGAAGAAGAAGGAGAAAAGCTAAATATGAGGTCAAAATGACCAAAATATGAAGCAACAAAAATAGTGTGAGAATTCGGTGATATAATTGCAATTAGAAGATTGAGATTGATAAGTAAGACGTCTAGCATGTTTAGATTGGATTTCATTCATCATTAGCCACTCTAAAATCCCTATGCTATCCCCTTAAACCTTAGCCTAACATTACAACCCATGAATGACCTCTTGATTTAGATGTTATATTGTGTTAATTGATAGCGATATGATTAATATACGAGCTTATGATGAAAATGTACATTTTTGGTTTGACAGTTCCAGATATACTAGTATATAATCAATAGTCCACAAAACAAACCAAGAGGAGTGTCCATTGTGAGAAATGTGAATGCATGAATGTTTGAAGCAAAAGGTGAGGTTATGCCAACTAAAGATTCTAAGTTTAAAACAGAAGTGGTATTACATGTTGGGTTGTGACGTTTACATGATGAAAGTAAAAAAATAAGTATGCCTTGGGACCTTAATGTATAGAAAGTTGTGATAAATTAGCATGTTTGATTGATTAAGGTAAAATGTTACAAGCAAGTTTGTTTGAGGACAAACAAAAGGTTAAGTGTGGGGATGTGATCGAGAGTCAATAATTCAGTGTTTAATTAATTTAAATGCATGTTTTTACATCATGCTTATGGTGGAATAGTTTCAAATTGTTTGTGTTTTGATTTACAGGTAATTGGAGCTAAAGGAGGCTTATTTTGGAAAATAAGGAGGCAAACACGAAACTACAAGGACTAAAGATGTAAATATCAAAAGTTACAAAAAAGACACAAATTTAGGTGTACTGGCATATCATACGCCGGGTATGGGCGTATAATACGTCGGTCGGCATATGAGTGGCGTATCAGCGGGCGTATTTGGAAATAAAAACAGAAAGTTGGGCATATGGAAGCTGAGGGGGGCGTATGATACGCCGACCCTGGGCGTATCATAGCCGGTTTTGAACAACTTACCGGATTTATGGAATTTCAAGTTATTTAAACACAATCCAACCCTAATTCGAGGGAGAACTTTCCAAGCTCAATTCTTGATGATTCTAAGCTAATTTATGGTGATCTCAAGCCTTCCCATTCATCCTAAATCATCATTGATCATCATCAAATCAAGATTGAAGATCAGATGAAGACCATGAGTGGCTAGTTCGTTCTTGATTGCTTTCGGGTGGATAGTTCTTGCAAGTGAAATGGTTAGTCATGTTTAGGGTTTTTATGTTGAACACTTTGTGATTAAATGTAATTGAAGGTTTTTATTGAGTTAAACAATTTGTTTATAAAGAAAGTTATTTGCTTTATCATCAGTTTTCTGTTTTCTTGCATCGTTAGCTCATTGAAACAAGTAGATAACTTGATATAGATGAATTGGTAACTTTGTGAATGAACGAGTCTTAAAAGATTGTTCCTTGGTTATCACTTCATCAAAAGCTAAAATCTTGAGTCGTGTTATGCAACCCTAAAGTGCACTTGATAACCCATTGATCTTGTACAACTTGAAACTTGGAAGTGATTGTTTCTTATTATTAAATCAAATTCGTTTCAAAGTTTGTTGCCTTTTGCAATTGTGTTCTTAATTTCATCCAAGGTTCCAATTTTTAATTATAAAGTTTGTGTCGTTACGTTAATCGAGTCATATTATTAAACACTTTTCAAATATTCCCTGTGGAGACGACCTTACTTTCCTTTACACAACAAAGGTAGCTAAGCCCGATATAATAACTTGTTTTTGATCGAGTCTTCAAAACCAGATCATTGGGCTAAAGACTTAAAAATGTAAAAATATATTCATCGTACATTAAGAACGCAACAAAAATTGGAAATCAGTGGGCTTTGCCTGAAGTCTACTAAACAAACTTAATTTAATTCAAAAATATAAATTAAATAAGTTATGTATCATATAATAGTCCGTTGAAATCTTATTAACGAGGTGAATTTAAAAATGAAAAAATTGGATGACACGCGTATCGAGACGAGACGAAATTCGAAGAAATGGGCAAGGGGTCCGAGAGGCCCATCTAAGGCCCCCCTGGCCAAATCCATCTAAAAAAGGGGGTTCCCTTGTTTTCCTTTCATTGTTGAAACTTATTTCCAAGTTTCTCTCAAATTGAAACCCTAACCACCACTTTCAATTTCTTCTTGTTCTTCTCCTTCTCCATTGAAAATCACCATCATCAACATCTTTCCATTAATTTTTGGTGCAACAAAGACTTTTAAGATTGTGTTCTAAGCAAGTCTTATTCTTCTAATCTTCCGGTAAGAAAAATCGTTTCTTGATGATTTCATTCCTTGTTCTACCTTGATATCGATGATATTTATCATCTAAACACAAAATCATGATTTAATATTCTTATATTCTTTGTTTTGAATGTTGGATCGTGAAGACCTAGGTGTTACGAGTGTTGGACTCTCTAACCAATAAAACTCTAATTCTTAGTCTTTGTATATTCTTGAATCTATCAAAATTCGGTTGTAATCTTGTGTGACCTGATCAAAAAGGACATCTTGGTCTTATAACTTGTTTTTGAAATCATTAATCTCGTTTCTTGAATGGATGGACACGTTAAAGGCAAGATTTGTACTTAAAAGTGGTTAAATGAATTTTTAAAAAAATAATTTAAAAATGTCTATAATTCATTGAATATGGACAAATAGATGTTCATTAAAGGATGTTAATAAATTAATATAAATTGACAACTAAAACCCTAAATATGGCGAGATTTAAAGTTTAAATCCGACATTGGACATGTTCTATTAGTAAATCATATTTTCATAAAATAAAAACCTTGATGGGCATTAAGAACTGGGCTACAAGGATTACACTCATATTGGTTATTTTGTTCTTTAGTAATCCTTTTGTGATTTGTACTTTTAGTGCTTGCTTTGTGTATTGTGGGCTTTGGACTGTACTATTTGAAGGTCAGTTTCACGCCCCCTTTTTAATATGTTTACTTGGGGAAAAGCTTGCTCATTGTTTGTTCTTGACACTTGTTCTTTGTGTCGGGCGACGTCATGATCCATTAACAGAGAATTCCTTTAGATATTCTCTTAGGCCCCAATGTATTATGATGATCCTATCCATCTTATCCTTGTGTTTCCCTTCTAGCGAGGGTGTGACAGATAATGTACAGGTGATTGTCTTTGAGGAGAAGGTGGTGCAGTAGAGGCAGTAGTTGCTTTAGCTTTGTCGATCTTTATTTCTTGTGTTTTCCTCCACTCATACTCAGTCTCAGTGGAAGGATCTAACAGTCTTTCCACCTTCTTTATTTTCTCAAACATAGCCTCAGCTGTCATGCTGAAGACTTGATCAGCATCATATCCTTGCTAAATAAGGAACATGGCTTTCACCTATCAAGTTATCAGTTTGGGCTTTCTCCACCATTTCTTACATATTTAATTGATGTTTGAAAAGTTAATTAAATTCAACAAGTTTTAAAAATAGAAAAACCGGTAAACCACACACTACCAGCAAATGTACCGGTCGAAAGTAGTAAAACAAATAAGTTCATGTATCGAACCGTGGACACAGATCTAGCTACTTTTGATACTAAACCTCTATCAAATCCTAGCCTAATTAATTTGATTTTAAAAAATGATTTTATAAATTAAATGCAATTCAACTAAAATAAACATCCAAAACAAAACAAATAACCACCACTTAACAAACTAGAGAGAAATCAAATAGAATGGAAAGCAACTACCTAGGTCAAGAATCCTATCTATAGCTCACATGTGACATCCGGTAATTTTCCGTTACCAAACTCCGTTAGTTCCGTTAGGTCTTGCATACACATGTCGTGAGCACACACTAATTGTCATTATATGTTGATGACTTAATAATAATAATTAACAATATCAGATAATAATTTAACTAATAAAGTGATTATTAAGTTGTGCTTATGTGGTTTATAGATTTTAAATATTATTTGTAAATTTTATCTTGTAACGTGTCAACGTGTTATTTATAATTCATGTGTTTTGTTGTTAATGAAAAATATACATGACTATTATTGTTGGTTAATAATACTTGGTGTTTAGTAGTTATAACCTTTTAGAAAGTGTTTAAAAGATTAGTTTTATAAAATATAAACAATGGGGGTTAAGTGTAATTACCTTAAAATAAAACTTAACAAAATTAAACCCAACCCTAAATCCCCTCCCCACCCCTTGTTTGCGGCCGAGAACCCCACACACACAGACACATTGCGATTTTTGATCAAGAACAAGCATCAAGCATCGATTTTGATTAGTTCCAAGTGATTCCAACGTGTAGCAAACATCAATTCTTGGTCATTACGCGATTAAAGGTTAGATTTTGATTAGTTTTTCATGGATTTGATGATGGTTAAACCCTAGTTCGCAAATCATAGTAGATGTTGAAATTGATGTTGTTTGATGATTTCATGATGTTAGTTAGATTGTATTAATGTTGGTTTACGTAGATTATACAAGAAATTCGTGGTTTAGATGCGTTGTTCATACCTTACTAATAATAGTAACTTTTGTGCATGAACTTGATGAATTGATGATAGATTGATGATGTTGTGATGTTAATGATGTTGTATGAACGTTGGGTTATGATTATTATGCAAGAAATCCATGAATTGATCATGTAGTTCATACCTTGCCATAAGTAGAAACTTTTGAATATGAGATTTTTGAATTATGGTGATTTGGTGAATTTGATCATGTCTAGATGATAGCATGGACTTGATTAGGCATGATGTTGATGAATTCATGAATGAATTGGGTGCTAGATTGATTTTGGGATATTACTTTCCCAAAAATTAGATATGGTGAGTTAGACTTGTTTAGGATTTTAGGATCATGTTAGAATGTTTCTAGATGATGTTTAATGTGTTGGATTGTGATGATTGGGTCATATAATTAGTTGGTGCAACTATGAGAACATATGGGTTTTCTTGGAAAATGTGCTAGTGTACATGTTATATGATAGGATGAATTGTTATTATCGATTATTATAATGTAAATGTCTTGCTTGCATGAGTTACATGTGGTATATTGCTGATGGTATCATACACGCGTGCGAATCTGAGGCCCCTACCTTGTAGGATTGGCAGGGTTTAGGGTGTGTAGCGGTGAGTGGCTTCACATGGCACGTTGTGAGTGACTAAACCCAATGTGCATTGTAAAGGAATATAAATTAGAATCTGTGTTGTATGATGAATTGGATTACGTGCGTTGTATGATAACCTGGATTAGCATGAAAAGCATGATAAGCCTTACGTGTTATAATGTGGCTTATGAGTATAACTCGCATAGTGGTTGGAATGGTTTGTTGAATTATTAGTTGTTATGTTTGATCAAACAACTTAATTTGACATGTCACCAACGGGTCAAACGGGTCAACTGGGTCTAATGTATCTTGTTTTCCAAAACCTTGAGTCAATGTGTTTATTGAGCACTTAGGGTTGTTAAAGATTCTGTGTACACGTACTTATATACTTGCGTGTTCTAGGTGACCTCTGAAGGTTGTCTTTCCACTCACTGTTAGCTTTTACTATTGTTTGTTTGCGCACCAGGTGAGTTCATGCCCTATTTTCTCATACACTCTCTTTGGGGGAGATAGCATACTGGTTTATAAACGCTTTATTATAGTAAGTTGTGTATAGTGTAACATAGTGGGTTATACCATGGAAGTCCTCACACTTTCGGATCGTTAATATTGGTATATAGCGGGAAATCTTGGGTAGTACTACTGGGTCTGACAAGCCCCACCTGTGCGACTCGAGGTCAAACGGGTGCAATATTGTCCTAAACTACTAACAGCGTCACGACCTGGTATGTCGTGACGGGAGGCAAACAACAAACACAGTCAGCTTCGATCGCGAAATCACTATGATTACTACTTGTGAATATAGACTAGCAATCTATTTCAATGCACTTCTTATGTTTTACAACTGTACTGATTTATGATTAACGCAAACTCTTGAACTCACCAACCATCGTGTTGACACTTTTAGTATGCTTTTCTCAGGTCGTTTCTAGCAGCTGCCCATAGGAGCACGCACGTGTCAAGCATGTTTTATTCAAACATTGTTTACTTTTAATTTAGCATTTACTTTTGTACTTTGGTTTGGGTGCATGTTTAGCGTAGTTTACCTTTAGTACCTTATGTTTGGGTTTTTTACAAAATGCTTCCGCAAATAGTTTAAAGTTTTAAACTCTGATTTGTTTAAATGTTACATGTAGAGTTGTTCTGAGTAACTAATGACTGAGATTCTGGTTTGTTCACATGCCTCGCGGCAAAACCCCATGCATGGAATTTAAGGGTGTGACATCACAACTTTCAAAATTGGGCAATGGAATGGCTACTAGGTTCCTAAAAATACGACTGGCTCAAGAAAACCCTAACGAATGCCAAATCACCTCCTGGTCTCACTAACACCTCTTAGAAGTTCCTATGGGACATGTAAATCACTTGTTACTAGTTCGGATCACCTCCTAGTCTCACCTCACTAGGGAATGCTAAGGTACACAAATGAATCACTCACCTCCCAGTCTCACTAATCACAACACACCCTAAAGTATGAAGGTGTAATCTAAGGTTGTTGACAATAACTCAAATTTGCTAGAAAATTAGGGTACTAAGTGAGGATCTCCTCCTGCACTCACCTTTTCCTAAAAACCTAAGAACTACACAAACCGACACTCTATCTCCTCCCGGACTCAAGAGTGGCAGAACAATAAATTCAAAGATTCACACAGTTGCTTATAGGGCTATCTAATACAAGAAACCACTAGATTTTTACCACTAACACAAAGTCTATGGATATCACGTAAGAACCTAGATTTGAAACTACTAAAGTAACAAAATCAAAGGAACACGCAAAGCCACTCATACAAGTCAAATACTAAGAGCATTTAAACGCATTATCATCATCAACGCAGATTTTTTACCAATCCATTAAACCATATTTATTCATGCCCAAAACAAAAAATTATAATCATAAATATTCATCATATGACCTAGGTAGCATAAATATTTAGCTACTCATCATGTATAAATCATGAAACACATTAAATTCAGTAATTAACATGATAATAAACCAAATCAAGTCACAATAATGATAGTGTAAAAACATAAAAAAAATTGAAATCAAACCCAAGGTGATTGTTCTTCAATCCTACACTTCTAGGCTTCAAAATACTCCACCAACACTTGTTAGATGATTTTTTTCATCCTCGAAATGTCCTTTTCCATTCTCTTGGTTGTTTGAAGTCTTCTAGTTGCTAACTAGGTCTCCCCCCGATCAAACCTCATTTAAATTACAAAAAGCCAACAAATCAGCGAACTGGGCTTGTTCTACATTCTGGGACGCTACTGCATGTCTTGAGGAGCCCAGTGTAATATCCGACCCTTTTTCAAAGTAGAAACCCAAACCCTAACCCGTTTGAGTCAATCTTGTAAATCAAATTCATTACTTAGTCATTTTATTTATTTTTGTGTTTCGAAAACAATAAATGTGTCACTTAATTAATTTAACTTAAATTCTATAATTTATAAAATAAATTTTATAAATGTTAAAAGGTTATTAATATCTATAATATTTTAAAATATTCAACTAAAATAAATAATCAAATTACAAGTTCTTGTGAGATTTATAAAGTTTATAAAGATTTAATAAAAAAAAGTTGTAATTAGAGTCTTCATAAATTTAGAGTTTAAATTGTAATTATTCTTTTATTTAATTAATTTATTTAATTTTATATTTATTTCAAATTCTAATCATAACTCTATTTTAAAAGACTTGTAACTCATCATTAACATCATTCATAACCTCCTCCTAACCTCAACTATAAAAGCAAGGTTTAGGCCTCACTTTTTATTTGCTCATTCTCTAAAATTCTCATACACAAACCTTTCATCATTCTTTGTTTATGATCAATTTCAAGAATTTTCTTTTACAAGTAGTTTCAAGAATTTTCTAATACTAAGGTAATTTTATATTGCTTATATATTATGCATTTCTATATTCTTTCAATCATCCTAACATCAAATTGTTTTCATGTTCTTACTTTTATTATTTTTTTCTACTAAATCTATTTTAATTTTAATCATTACCATTTGATCATTAACCTTCTAATATTCACTAACCTTATAACAATCACTAACATTCCTAAATCAAGCTAACAACACACTAACGTAAACAAAGAATCCCGTTTGCATATGGACGGCTATGCCGCCGCATTCGGTTATTCCACAAGATTATTTCTCTAAATGATGGCTATACAAAAGTCTTGAAATATTTTTTTAATAACTCAAACGAAGTCTAATATACCATATATCGACATAATAAATTTGTTCTAACCCGTTTTATGCTTTAGCAATTTTAAAAGTGCACATAAGTGCCTTATTACATATTTGGCAGAATATAGTCTGACTTCAACTAAAATAACTTGGTCATAACAAACTAAATTTGAGTAAACTCCAACTCCAACATTAAGTTCATTGAATTACCTTTTTAACGATAGTTTATACGTCTTCAAACTCAATCGGACGACTCAACAATAGCCTTCACAAGATAAATGCGCATTTCAGCACCTTTTGTCTTGTGCTGCTGTTTTGACCTATTTACGGATATTTTCATAAAAATGTTTCTGAACGAAAGTTGTTCGGAAGACTCTGAACTAGTTAACTGTAAATTTTTATAATTTTATGAAACCGTTTGCTATTTTTAAAACCTGTTCAAACACGTACCAAACATTCTGTCCAGAATCTAAAATTGGTACAATAATCTTTTTTCAATCTACCTTTCGCTTTTTGGCATTCTCTAAATATCCTAACTTCTTGTAATGAATTCCGACCTCAAGTTATTGTTTCTTTTTACCCTTTAGGACATCACCTTTGACTCTTGAACATCCAAGCTTCCTTATGTACTCTACATCCATCATTATACAATGTGAGTTTTTCCATGCCCACTTTTACTTTATTTCACACCTTTTGGGGTGAAACATGTTAACTTTATGAACTTGCACTTGTAAACATCTTGATACTTGTAAATGCACAGCAATTCATTTACTTTTTGTCATGGTTATTTGAATTGTGAGTCTTATATGATAGTCATCTTGTAAACAATCATTAACTATTGCTAGCCTAGCGACGTCATAGATCTATGGGCCTGACAAGCCTATTTGGTGCTAAAGCCGAGGTTATTGCCGGCTCCTAGTGTCGTATTCTTGAGCACTATGGGAACCAAGTACACTTAGCTAATCGTTATAACTTGTAATGGATATCTTTGTCAAGGTTTGATTGTAACATTATGCTATCTATATTCTTGCAATATTTCTTAACCTATGACATGAATTGCCTCTTAAACGTTGTTTTCATACGTATGTACAAATTCATGGGAACTCACCAACATTATATGTTGACCTTATTTTTAACATGTTTCAGGATTGCTACTTTGAGGATTTCTTCATGCTCATATAGGACTTGGACTTAGTTTAATTAAAGATTTTATGTTGTTGTTTGAATCTTTAGTGTATTGTAATGATTTATTTGTTTAGTATTATTCAACGAAAAATGGCATTTAATATTATTTCAACTTATTAAATTTCATGAGCTATGAACAATCGTTTCACATTCGTCCGCCCCGATGATTCCGCCGTCGGTCGGGGTGTGACAGATTGGTATCAGAGCCATGGTTATAGGAATTAGGTTATTAGAAATGAATGACCTAGACTATAACTAAGTACCCTTGCACATGAGTCCTCTCATGTATTTTACATGCTTAGATAGGATTTTATATGTCTTATATGCTTATCCATGATTATATGCCTTATGTGCTTATTCTTACACTTTGATTATTATCAATGCACACAGATTTTCAAATCATATGTTAAGGCATTGTGCCTAAATCAAATGGTTCACACTGAATTTTGAATCGTTATTCATGGTTTTCAAATCTTGTCAAAGTTTGTGTCCCATAACTAAAAACATGTAATGCTGGAAGAGTGGGATGCCTGTATCTCGAGGTGTTCTGTCTAGGCAAGGTATTCATATAAATCCAAATCAACCGATGGATCCGTTTACCTTACCTGGGAACCCTTGAGGTGAGTGTCTGCTTATAGGGACACATGTCATCATTAAAGTTGTGGTTGACCTAATACTTTGATAAGTCAACGTATTTGCTTTGGTTTGTAAACCGAACGTTTACACTTGAAACATCTTTTGTCATTTTGATTCATCTTATCTTTGATTTTGTTTCTGAAGTTTTAAAACTCATTCTTCAAATTCTAATAAGGTTTCTTAATAATCTTTTCGAATGCTTTCCCCTCAAAACCGCTCTTGTTTTGTAAACCCATTACAATGGTCCTCTTATTTTGAACCGTATCCTTAATCTTAACAAACACGATTCTCGTATCAACCCTATCTAAGAACCATGCCAAAGTTGTCTGCTTTGAGAAGCTCCTCTGGATTTGTATTTCATCCAAAAGTGTCTTAAACATATTTATCATGTTCGTCAAGCCGAGCCTCGTATTGATCAAATGCTTGGTGCTTCACTCGTGACAAAACCTTTCTAATCGTCTTGCACCATCTGAAATGCAAAAGCTTGAAAGCCAAAATTCCAATTAAATGGATGATTCTATCCACATTGTAAAGAAACCCATGAGATCATAAATTATGGAAACTTAAACGTACCCAAAACTCATTAAGTTTAAACGTTCCCCATAGATCACTTTCGAACATGAAACAAAATCCAAGTATTTCTTTAAATCAACCGGTTCGTGATTAAATTTGGGACGAAATTTCCTAAAGTGGGGGAGACTGTAACATCCGGCCCTTTTTCAAAGTAGAAACCCAAACCCGAACCCGTTTGAGTCAATCTTGTAAATCAAATTCATTATTTAGTCATTTTATTTATTTTTGTGTTCCAAAAACAATAAATGTGTCACTTAATTAATTTAACTTAAATTCTATAATTTATAAAATAAATTTTATAAATGTTAAAAGGTTATTAATATCTATAATATTTTAAAATATTCAACTAAAATAAATAATCAAATTACAAGTTCTTGTGAGATTTATAAAGTTTATAAAGATTTAATAAAAAAAAGTTGTAATTAGAGTCTTCATAAATTTAGAGTTTAAATTGTAATTATTCTTTTATTTATTTAATTTATTTAATTTTATATTTATTTCAAATTCTAATCATAACTCTATTTTAAAAGACTTGTAACTCATCATTAACATCATTCATAACCTCCTCCTAACCTCAACTATAAAAGCAAGGTTTAGGCCTCACTTTTTATTTGCTCATTCTCTAAAATTCTCACACACAAACCTTTCATCATTCTTTGTTTATGATCAATTTCAAGAATTTTCTTTTACAAGTAGTTTCAAGAATTTTCTAATACTAAGGTAATTTTATATTGCTTATATATTATGCATTTCTATATTCTTTCAATCATCCTAACATCAAATTGTTTTCATGTTCTTACTTTTATTATTTTTTCTACTAAATCTATTTTAATTTTAATCATTACCATTTGATCATTAACCTTCTAATATTCACTAACCTTATAACAATCACTAACATTCCTAAATCAAGCTAACAACACACTAACGTAAACAAAGAATCCCGTTTGCATATGGACGGCTATGCCGCCGCATTCGGTTATTCCACAAGATTATTTCTCTAAATGATGGCTATGCAAAAGTCTTGAAATATTTTTTTTATAACTCAAACGAAGTCTAATATACCATATATCGACATAATAAATTTGTTCTAACCCGTTTTATGCTTTAGCAATTTTAAAAGTGCACATAAGTGCCTTATTACATATTTGGCAGAATATAGTCTGACTTCAACTAAAATAACTTGGTCATAACAAACTAAATTTGAGTAAACTCCAACTCCAACATTAAGTTCATTGAATTACCTTTTTAACGATAGTTTATACGTCTTCAAACTCAATCGGACGACTCAACAATAGCCTTCACAAGATAAGTGCGCATTTCAGCACCTTTTGTCTTGTGCTGCTGTTTTGACCTATTTACGGATATTTTCATAAAAATGTTTCTGAACGAAAGTTGTCCGGAAGACTCTGAAATAGTTAACTGTAAATTTTTATAATTTTATGAAACCGTATGCTATTTTTAAAACCTTTTCAAACACATACCAAACATTCTGCCCAGAATCTAAAATTGGTATAATAATCCTTTTTCAATCTACCTTTCGCTTTTTGGCATTCTCTAAATATCCTAACTTCTTGTAATGAATTCCGACCTCAAGTTATTGTTTCTTTTTACCCTTTAGGACATCACCTTTGACTCTTGAACATCCAAGCTTCCTTATGTACTCTACATCCATCATTATACAATGTGAGTTTTTCCATGCCCTACTTTTACTTTATTTCACACCTTTTGGGGTGAAACATGTTAACTTTATGAACTTGCACTTGTAAACATCTTGATACTTGTAAATGCACAGCAATTCATTTTACTTTGTCATGGTTATTTGAGATGCTTGTGAGTCTTATATGATGTCATATTGTAAACAATCATTAACTATTGCTAGCCTAGCGACGTCATAGATCTATGGGCCTGACAAGCCTATTTGGTGCTAAAGCCGAGGTTATTGCCGGCTCCTAGTGTCGTATTCTTGAGCACTATGGGAACCAAGTACACTTAGCTAATCGTTATAACTTGTAATGGATATCTTTGTCAAGGTTTGATTGTAACATTATGCTATCTATATTCTTGCAATATTTCTTAACCTATGACATGAATTGCCTCTTAAACGTTGTTTTCATACGTATGTACAAATTCATGGGAACTCACCAACATTATATGTTGACCTTATTTTTAACATGTTTCAGGATTGCTACTTTGAGGATTTCTTCATGCTCATATAGGACTTGGACTTAGTTTAATTAAAGATTTTATGTTGTTGTTTGAATCTTTAGTGTATTGTAATGATTTATTTGTTTAGTATTATTCAACGAAAAATGGCATTTAATATTATTTCAACTTATTAAATTTCATGAGCTATGAACAATCGTTTCACATTCGTCCGCCCCGATGATTCCGCCGTCGGTCGGGGTGTGACAGATTGGTATCAGAGCCATGGTTATAGGAATTAGGTTATTAGAAATGAATGACCTAGACTATAACTAAGTACCCTTGCACATGAGTCCTCTCATGTATTTTACATGCTTAGATAGGATTTTATATGTCTTATATGCTTATCCATGATTATATGCCTTATGTGCTTATTCTTACACTTTGATTATTATCAATGCACACAGATTTTCAAATCATATGTTAAGGCATTGTGCCTAAATCAAATGGTTCACATTGAATTTTGAATCGTTATTCATGGTTTTCAAATCTTGTCAAAGTTTGTGTCCCATAACTAAAAACATGTAATGCTGGAAGAGTGGGATGCCTGTATCTCGAGGTGTTCTGTCTAGGCAAGGTATTCATATAAATCCAAATCAACCGATGGATCCGTTTACCTTACCTGGGAACCCTTGAGGTGAGTGTCCGCTTATAGGTACGCATGTCATCATTAAAGTTGTGGTTGACCTAATACTTTGATAAGTCAACGTATTTCTTTGGTTTGTAAACCGAACGTTTACACTTGAAACATCTTGTTGTCATTTTGATTCATCTTATCTTTGATTTTGTTTCTGAAGTTTTAAAACTCATTCTTCAAATTCTAATAAGGTTTCTTAATAATCTTTTCGAATGCTTTCCCCTCAAAACCGCTCTTGTTTTGTAAACCCATTACAATGGTCCTCTTATTTTGAACCGTATCCTTAATCTTAACAAACACGATTCTCGTATCAACCCTATCTAAGAACCATGCCAAAGTTGTCTGCTTTGAGAAGCTCCTCTGGATTTGTATTTCATCCAAAAGTGTCTTAAACATATTTATCATGTTCGTCAAGCCGAGCCTCGTATTGATCAAATGCTTGGTGCTTCACTCGTGACAAAACCTTTCTAATCGTCTTGCACCATCTGAAATGCAAAAGCTTGAAAGCCAAAATTCCAATTAAATGGATGATTCTATCCACATTGTAAAGAAACCCATGAGATCATAAATTATGGAAACTTAAACGTACCCAAAACTCATTAAGTTTAAACGTTCCCCATAGATCACTTTCGAACATGAAACAAAATCCAAGTATTTCTTTAAATCAACCGGTTCGTGATTAAATTTCGGGACGAAATTTCTAAAGTGGGGGAGACTGTAACATCCGGCCCTTTTTCAAAGTAGAAACCCAAACCCGAACCCGTTTGAGTCAATCTTGTAAATCAAATTCATTATTTAGTCATTTTATTTATTTTTGTGTTCCAAAAACAATAAATGTGTCACTTAATTAATTTAACTTAAATTCTATAATTTATAAAATAAATTTTATAAATGTTAAAAGGTTATTAATATCTATAATATTTTAAAATATTCAACTAAAATAAATAATCAAATTACAAGTTCTTGTGAGATTTATAAAGTTTATAAAGATTTAATAAAAAAAAGTTGTAATTAGAGTCTTCATAAATTTAGAGTTTAAATTGTAATTATTCTTTTATTTATTTAATTTATTTAATTTTATATTTATTTCAAATTCTAATCATAACTCTATTTTAAAAGACTTGTAACTCATCATTAACATCATTCATAACCTCCTCCTAACCTCAACTATAAAAGCAAGGTTTAGGCCTCACTTTTTATTTGCTCATTCTTAAAATTCTCACACACAAACCTTTCATCATTCTTTGTTTATGATCAATTTCAAGAATTTTCTTTTACAAGTAGTTTCAAGAATTTTCTAATACTAAGTAATTTTATATTGCTTATATATTATGCATTTCTATATTCTTTCAATCATCCTAACATCAAATTGTTTTCATGTTCTTACTTTTATATTTTTTTCTACTAAATCTATTTTAATTTTAATCATTACCATTTGATCATTAACCTTCTAATATTCACTAACCTTATAACAATCACTAACATTCCTAAATCAAGCTAACAACACACTAACGTAAACAAAGAATCCCGTTTGCATATGGACGGCTATGCCGCCGCATTCGGTTATTCCACAAGATTATTTCTCTAAATGATGGCTATGCAAAAGTCTTGAAATATTTTTTTTATAACTCAAACGAAGTCTAATATACCATATATCGACATAATAAATTTGTTCTAACCCGTTTTATGCTTTAGCAATTTTAAAAGTGCACATAAGTGCCTTATTACATATTTGGCAGAATATAGTCTGACTTCAACTAAAATAACTTGGTCATAACAAACTAAATTTGAGTAAACTCCAACTCCAACATTAAGTTCATTGAATTACCTTTTTAACGATAGTTTATACGTCTTCAAACTCAATCGGATGACTCAACGATAGCCTTCACAAGATAAGTGCGCATTTCAGTACCTTTTGTCTTGTGCTGTTGTTTTGACGTATTTACGGATATTTTCATAAAAATGTTTCTGAACGAAAGTTGTCCGGAAGACTCTGAACTAGTTAACTGTAAATTTTTATAATTTTATGAAACCGTTTGCTATTTTTAAAACCTTTTCAAACACATACCAAACATTCTATCTAGAATCTAAAATTGGTACAATAATCTTTTTTCAATCTACCTTTCGCTTTTTGGCATTCTCTAAATATCCTAACTTCTTGTAATGAATTCCGACCTCAAGTTATTGTTTCTTTTTACCCTTTAGGACATCACCTTTGACTCTTGAACATCCAAGCTTCCTTATGTACTCTACATCCATCATTATACAATGTGAGTTTTTCCATGCCCCACTTTTACTTTATTTTACACCTTTTGGGGTGAAACATGTTAACTTTATGAACTTGCACTTGTAAACATCTTGATACTTGTAAATGCACATGCAATTCATCTTTACTTTTTGTCATGGTTATTTGATATTGTGAGTCTTATATGATGTACATTATATTTGACAATCATTAACTATTGCTAGCCTAGCGACGTCATAGATCTATGGGCCTGACAAGCCTATTTGGTGCTAAAGCCGAGGTTATTGCCGGCTCCTAGTGTCGTATTCTTGAGCACTATGGGAATCAAGTACACTTAGCTAATCGTTATAACTTGTAATGGATATCTTTGTCAAGGTTTGATTGTAACATTATGCTATCTATATTCTTGCAATATTTCTTAACCTATGACATGAATTGCCTCTTAAACGTTGTTTTCATACGTATGTACAAATTCATGGGAACTCACCAACATTATATGTTGATCTTATTTTTAACATGTTTCAGGATTGCTACTTTGAGGATTTCTTCATGCTCATATAGGACTTGGACTTAGTTTAATTAAAGATTTTATATTGTTGTTTGAATCTTTAGTGTATTGTAATGATTTATTTGTTTAGTAATATTCAACGAAAAATGGCATTTAATATTATTTCAACTTATTAAATTTCATGAGCTATGAACAATCGTTTCACATTCGTCCGCCCCGATGATTCCGCCGTCGGTCGGGGTGTGACCCATGCAGGCGTGTGGGCCTGTTCTGGTCGTTCTGGGCCACGCTGGGCCTTCTGCGCTGGGCTTCTACTTTGCTGCTGGGCTTCTGCTGTGCTACTGGGCTTTTGCTGTTGGTTTTGGGCTGCTGCTGATTTTGTTGTTTCATTTTCTTTTTTTAATTCTTTTTTTCAATTTAGTTTATTTAACAACTAATACTTTTAATTCTTCATAATCTCATGCTCTGCTTCGTGCGTTCGTGACTTGATAAGATCTTTATGTTTTAATTCCATCTTCAAGAACCCCTATAAAAATAACAAAATAAATAGATAAATAATATAAATAACTAAAAACGAATAAAACCAATAGAAACCTAAAGACACACAATAGATAGCAAAAGCTAATAAAAATCTAATAAAAACTAATAAAATCTATAACTAAATATACAAATTACATGGAAAATAATATGTGTTTTACAACACATCATTAATTCTTGTCTTGGTGGGATTTCTTCAAACTCATGCTCATCCATCATGCCTTCTTCAAGAGTATATCCACCTTCAATTTCTCCTTCTTTAAGATTTATCAATTGTTGTTTAATCGCTAGTTGTTTAGTTGCTTGTATGTATTCTTCCATGAATTGAGCAACAATAGCCATACTTAACTTCTCTTCTCTTTTTATCTTTTTAGGCTTAGGAGCATCCTCTTCAACCATAGGCTTCTTTCCTTAGGAACTTTCTTCTTCTTGAGTATGTCTGTTGTTCAAATGAACCCGACTTAGTCACTTTAATTGGCTTAGTAGTCTTAGAGACTACTCTTTCTTCTTCTTGTGATTTTATTAGGAATTCCTCAGACAGCCTCCTAATGACTTCCTTTTGCTCCTCAGTTAGAGTTACACCAGGAATCATTTGCATTTGGAGTTCTTTCTCAAATATAATAGGTTGTTAAGGAATGAAAACAAAAGGGTCTGTAGGTGTACTTGCTTCACTAATGATCTCCAATATGTCTTCATTAATGAAAAAATGATTAGAAGAGTATGCATCAAGTTCTTTGATCAATGAGTTAATGGTAGCCTCCTCTTTAGTTTGACTAGGATCTGTGTATGGAACCATGGCTAAAGATTCTTCTTTTATAGGTTTGCCTGATGTACTTGCTTATTCTGTAGGCATATCTAGTTGTTCAGTCTTTTACCTCTTAGATGATCTTTCATCTCCTTCTTCATCACCATCATCATCACTTTCATCATCAAAGTCTAACATCTTGTCAAACTCGTCTCTGTCTTTATCTTTCTCCTCATCCTTTCTTTCTTGAGGAGCATGTCTTCAAGTAGGTTTAGTCTTTGAGTAAAATTAGTCACTTTCTTCTCTAACTTGACTATCTTCTCAGGCAGTGAGTTAATCAGCCTATCTTAATCATCCATCATGGATTGGATGTTGGCATTCTCAATGTGCTCATCAATCTCATCCCTCATCTTCTCAATCGTAGACTCTAACTCCTTGATCTTTTTGTCTTTTAAGATTAATTTGTCTGTTCTATCAGTAATAACTTTGTCTTTTCTGCTCATAATCATCTTCATTCTATTAATCTTCAGTTGAAGCTTGTATATAACCTCATCCCTATCAGACTCACTTGATTGTTGAGGTTGTACTTGACCAACTGATCCCTGAGTGGCCCCAGATGGTAAGAATTCTGATGTTTCTTGTCTACTTGCTTTCTCTAGAATCATAGGTTGTTCCTCCTCATCCGGAGATGATTCAGAACTATCAATTAAACTAGTAGATTCACTAGTGTCAGCTGATTCAACAGCAAGAGTAGTAGGAGATGGGTGAAATAGAGATGGAGTTAGAGATGCAAAGGGAGATGGAATGGGAGAGTGCGTATGCTTAGGAGAAGCAATGTGAAGATCACCACCTACATCTTCTTGTGGTGACATTGCCTCCTGACCATCAGCAATCATAGCATCTTCTTTTATCACTGGCATCACTTGGATGATGGGTTCATCCTGAATAACTTTTTCACCTTGGACATCAGCTGTTGTTCTTGTGCTTGTTCTTGTTCTTGTTGTTGTCCAACTTCTTCAATGCCTTGACCAATTTTTTTAAGCACCCAAGGTGGAAGTGGATAGAAAGTACCACTATAATAACTTCATGGGTCTTTCTTTTTGATGTATCCATATGATTTGGCAGAGTGATAAGCTAGATTCATTATAGGTCCTGAGCCTACCAAATTAGGAAAGGCTTGACTAGTAAGGCACTGTAAGAACCTCGGATACATAAGGAACATGGATCTTCTTCCTTCACTAATATTTAATAACATCCCATTGAACACATAAGAAAACATATTGAATGGTCTGTTAGTGCATAGGGCACATATAGCAGATGATGTTATGAGGGGAAAATCATTTCGGCCACTCTTCCTCTTGGATAAATAGTAGTGGACTAGAAATCTCCATTGCAAGTCCATTTGGCCTTTGACTATTTGCTTTCCTTCAAAATCACCTTCATACCCAATGTTAGCAAAAAAAAAAGGTAAGGAGCTCTTCTTCATCTATTTCTTGTGGTTGACCGGCATCATCTCCAAACTGTAGACACTATCTCACAGTTTGCTGAAAGACAACAAGTACGTGCTGGTCATCAATCCTGCCACAAATGAATGGTACATCATCAACCATATTAACTTCATCAGTTCTTTAAAAAGATCTAATAAAATTCTCATATATCACTGGTCTGACTGTAATAGCATAAGCTAATCTAATAGTCAAGATGAATCTGATCATGTCTCTCAAGTAAGCAGCCTTAAGCACACCAAGTCTAGAAAACCACTTATGTTGTGACTTTTACTCCTACTTAGATTGGCTATATTCTGCATAAGACATAAATGTGTAAGTTAAAATGATGATGATAGTTCATATGATGTTGTTTTTGTGTAATATCAGATTGACTTTGACTATGTTAGTTAATGTTTGACTCTCAAAAGTCAAAATTGGATTTATGTAGCAGTGTTGTATTCCATGGATAACAATCAAACTGATGATTATCAATATTTTTGTGTTTTAATCATGATATTTTTTCATTTTAAACAACTACCTTTAAGAATTATAACACTTGAATTTCATGTTTTATTTGTTCAAAACCTTAACCATGTTCGACCGAATATCATCAGGAATTCATAAGTCTTAATCTTTGACATAATCAAGGTTATAATCATTTAACGATGTTTGTAGTTGTCTGACTATTTGTTATTTTGTGATTGATATACATATTTTCAATTCTAAACGTAGGGTTTATCATTGGTTTTTTCATATTGAGTCAATTGATTCGAACTGATATGAATAATCACCTCTTAATCAATATTACTGTGGTAGACGATCGATTAGGAAGATGAAATGATGTGAAACCTGTTCTGAATCGATGAACATTGGATGAAATTGCTTGTTTGAAACTTTGAACACTCGTCGCACTATTTGTCTCTCTCAAATTTGAAAAGAATGTGGTCTGATGTGGAGTTTAAATAGGAAGACTTTCAAAGTTTTGAATTTCATAAGTGTTTTAAAGACAAATGTGAGTTTAAAATTTTGAAGCGCAAAGTACACTATTTATCGCAAAAACAAATGTGATTGAACATTTGCCTTATCCGCAAAGTGTACTGCTATCACAAAAACAATTGCAGTTGAACAAATGTTCAGTTCAAAAAGTTTACTGTTACCCGCAAAAACTAATTTGGTTGAACAAAAAGTTTTCAACTGTTGTTAGCGTAAACAAATGCGATGGACAGTTCTTTACTCGCACAAACAAATGATGTGAATAGTGTTGTTCGCATTTGTTTAAACTTAATGAACCAAATTAATTTTGTTTGTCCACATTAGTCAAAAACTAATGAAAAACTTAGTACCGGGTATTATGGTTCACATTTGTTCATTAGCTATTTACTAATGCTTTCAACACTTAAAACAATTTTGTTTGAATACTAGGAATACTGTTAACCGCAATGACACTGTTCACCGCAAAAACTAATGCGGTTAAACAAATACTTATCCGCATATATATTTTGGTCATTCGTATTGCTGTTAACACTTTTACTCATATTTCTTTTTCTTATTTAATTAAACCTTGATAAAATGACTATCCGCATTGGTTTAAATGTTTGAGTTACCTTCACCTGCATAAACCAACACTGTTACCCGTATTAAATTCTTAAGTTGTCAAAATTCAATATTTTGGATATGAGAAGTCTGATGTGATGTTTCCATTGCCATTGTTCTGTTGACTTTGACTTTTTGGTCTTTTGGTGTTGATGTTGCCAATTCTTGTTTGGAATGATTTGTTCACTGGTGTGATACAAAAATTCATTCTGACTTGTCAATGGCATGTTGTGCATATGTAAACCTGCATTGACTGACTTCACTTGTGATTTTGTAAGTTTGCACACCAAAACAGTTGTTTATCATATTTTTGTGTTTTTAATGTTTTAAAAAAGTCACTCAACTATGCAAACATAAAATAAAATATTTTTGTATTTCTGATCATTTTCTGAATGTTTTAGAGCGATTTTTTTGAAATTTTTAATTACTCACCCTAAAGTTTCTATCTCTGAATGATAAAAACTTTAAAGATATAAAAATCAGAAAATATTAATGACATCATCAAAAACATAAAATGAAATTAAAATATTATTGTATTTTGTGAATGTTTTTTATACATGAGTGTAGAATACATTTTTTGAGATCATATCAGTTTAACTTCACAAATGCAAATATTTTAGAAAATTAGACATAATCACACACATATTGATTGCATGTATAGTTGTCCACTGAAATTCAAGCAATGGATTATATGTTGTTTATACTTTATGATATTTATTATGTTTATATTTGTTGATCATTCTTTATGTGCCTCATACTTAGAAGCACAGATAGATCAACCACCACATGGAATGCATGGTAGAACTTTATTACAACTTACTTAGCTAGATCACTTAAGTTACGAAATCTCATGTTATTGTCGGTGAGGGGAATCTCTTTGGGATTTATGTGTTCCTTTTACGTTGATCCATATTGGGATTCTTTTTCTCTCCATTTTGGAGGTGATACATTTTAGGATTCTTTTGTTGTAATCCAAGATGGACTTTATTATTCATTCATCTAGGAATATGTTCCTCATTACGAATCTTTTTGGATCATGTTCATCATCATTTTGTACTTTGTTTACTCTAGTTTTTTGCATAGAAAAATAGATAAGAAACTAATGTGGGTGAATGAGATTCATAAAGTACTATTACCTGGTGTGTTTAGGTTGCTACACACACATCCACTTGAATGAATTAATTTTTACCCATACCCTAAGATGATAGCTTTACAATGGAATGAGAAGCTTTAGTTTGTCACAAAAGCACATATATTCAATTCCAAGCTAAGCCTACCCATATATCAAATAAGATATGTTAGTCATTGTTAGATTTTTGAATTGTATTGCTAATGATATACCGACTGTAGTTATATCATTTCTCAAGGTATATTCTTTGTTATTGTAATGTAAAAACATATTTTTCATGTTTTCCTAGATTTTTCTTTGTTTTTACCTTTTTAATATTTTATCAAAAGAAAATCACATCGTTGTGCTTTTGATTGTTTTCAAAAGTTTTTGTATTTTGATATTGTAAAAAGCAAGATAGGTCATTAATAGAATGCAATGATAGTGTATTTACATGTTATTCAAGGTTAATCATGTCTTTTGCTTGAATTAAGAACTCAAACCGACTAGGTTCAAATGCCTTAGTAAACATATCAGGCTTGTCTGTGTGTACTTGTATCAAATTAATTAAACCTTTTTCAACATAATCCCTCAAAAAGTGAGGGAAATCCGGGTCTTCAAAGCCATGTGGATGACTGACATACACTTCTTTAGAAATTTTCCCATAAAGAATAGCACACTTCATATCTATTTGGTACACGGTGAACTTCATAGATGCAGAGAAGGCAAGAAAGAGTCTGATTGCTTCCAGCCTAGCAACATGTGCAAACATTTCATCATAATCGATACCCTATTCTTGTGTATAGCCTCAAGCTATCAGTCTTGCTTTGTTTCTGATAATAATGCCTGTGTCATCAATCTTTTTCATGTATAGCCATCTGGTTCCGATAGAATACTGTCCTTTTGGAAGGTCAACCGGTTGTCATACTTCTTGTTTCCTGAATTAAAGCTATTTTTCTTGTATTGTTTCAATAAAACTAATGTCTTGAAAAGCTTCATTTATGTTCTTTGGTATAGTTGGACAAAGAAAACATGAGAAGAGACAAATGTTGGTTGTGCTTGACTTGCTTCTTGTCACACATTCCTAAAGGTTACCAATGATGTTTGTGATTGTATGGTTTCTATAAATCCATAAAGTAGGAAAGGCATCTACTTGCAAGGTTGCATCTAGGTTTGAAACATTCATTTCTGGTTGGTGAGCAGCATCTTCTTATGGATTGAAAAGAGTTAGTGAGTCATGAAAGTAATCATATGCTTCTTCATATTGAATGTCTAAGTCTGAAGCACTTTGATAAGTTTCGTATATTTGATTCACCACTCCACCAACATCATTTGGAACAGATCCAGTTTGTTGCACTTCAGAAGATATATCCGGAGAAGTTGTGGGCAATAAACTTGGACCAGTCTTAGTTGATATAGTTTTCGTTCATGGTTGTCTAATGGGATCAGCTCAAAGAGGAACTTGTTATGCTTATACATGTGTCAATGATAGAGGAATCATAGGAAAATCATCTTGTATGGCTTTTGATGATATGGTTTGTTGTTGATATTCTTCATTAGAAAAATTGAACTGATTAAATGAATGTGTGAGAGATTCAATATCAAACAACCAATCAGGACCATTAGAGGACTTAAAAAAGGAATGCTCATTGAATTCATCATTTGTTGATTCATCTATGATATTCAATCTAGGATTAAACACTCTAAATACTTTAGATGTAGATGAAAATTCAACAAAGAATCCTTTATTAGACTTTAGAGTAAATTTTCCTAAATGGTCTCTAGTGTTTAATATTGATACAGGACACCCAAATGATTTAAAGAAGCCAATAAATGGTTTTCATGAAAAAACTGTTCATATGGTTTTCTGTTTATCTCTTTTAGAATTACTGTTTTGTTTTATGCATAGCATGTTATGTTAACTGCTTCAGCCCAGAAGGTTATTGGTAGTTTAGCATCAGCAAGCATAGTTGTTGCCGCTTCAATTAGTGTTCGGTTCCTCAATTCAGCTACTCCACTTTATTATGGAGTTCTAGCTACACTGAATTGATGAGAAATGCCTTTTTGTGTACAAAATGTTCCTAAATCATCATTCTTAAATTCTATTCCATTATCACTCCTAATTGATTAAACTTTGAAATCAAGTTGGTTTTCAATTTTAGTGATAAAATCCTTGATGATTTATGAGGATTTGTTTTGATGAAATTGAAAGAAAACCCAAGTGAACCTATAAAAGTTATCTATGATCATCAAACAATATTACTTTTTTACCTATACTCATGATGTGAGTAGGGCCAAAAAGGTCCACGTGAAGCAACTTTAATGGAGTATTGTTTGTGTTCATAAGCGTAGGTTTGTGGGAAGTTTTATGTTGCTTCCCTTGAGATAAGCTGAACAATGGTCAACATAATGAAATTATTTTGATAGCAAACATGTTTCTTAGGTAGGATTGACTGAATTAAGGTTAAGGACATTTGTGTTATTCTTTCTCGGATTTTCAAGACAACTCATTCTTTAGGGATTTTGAACCCTGGTTTTAGAATGTAGTAATAGGTGTGAGTGAAATGAGTAGAATATTTCTTATCACATATTTATGACGCTCAATAGGTTGAACTTTAGTTGTTCACAATAGTTGACTTTTCCAAAGCTCAGCTGGCCATTTATCACTTTCGCTTCACCAAAAATTCTTCCTCCTTGAGAATCCCCTCCAAAAGCCATAGTAGTTCCTTGTATGTGCTTGAAATCATGAAGGATGTAACAATTTCTTGTCTTGTGCCTGGAACATCCACTGTCCACATACCAGATGTTGTTGGACCTCCTAGGATGACCCTGCATGCATAAAAAAATTAGTTAGATTATGAAACCCAAGCCAAGTTAGTCTTGGGTTTTCAATTTCTATCTACAACTATAACCTTTTAAAAGGATCATCTTGTTGTCTCATCTGATACATCAAAATTTGGTTTAGAGAACCTTGTTTGGAGCTCATTAACAAAGGACTTCGCCTTTTGAGGTTTGATGAATCTTGATGATCTTTGTTTGTGGGTCATTATCTCTTCATCAGAGGAACTCTCAAAGGTATAATCAAAACATTGATCCATATTTTACGTAAAAGTCTAGCATGTTGTTGATTATATGATTAATGTTTGTTGTGATTCCTAAGAGTAGGAGTCATGTTTCTTTTAAAATCATTTGACTTTTGTTGTACTCTGACAGCCCTCAGATGCTAAGTATTATGATGCTCATCATTGTTGTTAGAAATCTTTCCTAGATTTTTGAATCATGGAGTTGCATGATATGCAAACCTGGGTGAGATAGGTGACACTGGTTTCTTTTGTGGGGATCTCAACCCTTTCATGGTAAAAAAGCAATCGGAAGTATTATGATTATTCATCTCACACAATGCAAAATATTTGTTAAATCAACACTTTTTACTAGAATGTCTGTGCATTTTACAGATTTAACAATACTCAGTAAAGTAGCATTCAACTATGGTTTGGTTTGTCATGTGACAGTTATCACAATACTTCTGTTGCTACCTGGGTTGAGGTGAAGAAACATTTCTTGTTATGTGCTTCTTTGTTCTTTGGTTTGATAAGGAAACTACATCTATTTTCTTAACCTCAATAGATAGTTTTGCAACTCTACTAGTTGGATGTTTAGATGTATTTCTTTGCTTCCTGGTTGTTTTGTTACATTCTTTCTCAAATTTGGTGACATCATTTTTAGAAAAATTGTCAAATACCACTTGTTTACCGGTTGAAACATATGGTTTTGATTTTGGTTAGATGTCAGCTTTTGTTTTTCCTTTGTTTAACAAGAATTCTTGTGCTTTTCCCTTTTATAAATCACAATCTAATTTGCTTGAATTCTTATAAGTTTTGACCTTATTATCATACTTGCTTTCAGAAGATGATTTCATCCTGGGCTTAGCATCCTTATGAGTCAAGATGCTTATAGGACTAAATTTCACAAAGGGTATTGATGGCTTTGATGGGCCTTTTAGGCTTGCTTACATACCCTATCTTATCTGAGCATTCTTTGATTTTAATAGGATGACCATTTTTAATTTTATCAACATCAGTTTCCATATAACCATGTGGTTTATTTTTTGGTTTGTTGTTTGACAAAAAGTTTTAGATTTAGATTTGATAATGTTAATGTCTATTGAATCTGATTTGATCAAAGGCTCAGGCGTGACAATGTAGTTGTCACTATATGGTGGGGGACAAGCATTGTAGCCTATGATAGACATATCCTTTGGATCTTTTTGTGCATCAAGTAACTCTTTTAGCTTGGTTGATGAGAATTGGAATTTCTCAAGTTTAACATCTGTGGCTGAATGATTAGCTTTTGACTTTGTTAAAAATTCAGTCAAATTTTCAACCTGAGCTTCAAGGGTGTACTTTTCTCCATAAAGCTTCTCGATATTTGCAAGAAGAGATTTAAATTTAGTTTTAAAATCTCTCATTTCATGTTTTAACATCTTATATTAAACCTTCTCATCTGTTACCATTGCTGCTAATTTTATTATGTTCTCTGTAGCCTTGCACCTCATTAATGCATTTTTGCTTAAAGAAATTGGCTTTTACCTCTTCAGGTATTGTGGTTGGAAGGTCATTATTATGAGCCATGAGAGCATGATTCTAATAGTTTGGCTTCACTTCTTTTTCATACATACTCCAGTCACATACTTCATCTTGTCAGATGACAAGGCCACTTAAAGTTGGTTGAGATGAAGATGAAGGTTGTTAATGATGTGTGATCTAGTTTTGTGTTTAATGATGAGATGGTTGATGCTGTGATCCTTGATTTTCTTGATATGAGTAAGAGCTTTGATGAGAGAAGGGATGAGGAGCTCTTGCAAATTTGTTGTGACTACTTCTTCGTGCGTTGCATTCTCTTGAGAAATGGCCATTCACACCACAGTTATAACACTTAACTTTGGTTTTGTCAAATCCAAGTTTAGTGTTTTCATTCAGGCTCAACTTCTTTCCCTTCCTAAAGAATTTCTTAGCTCTTAGTGTGATCATGGCAATTTTCCATTGAAGATCTATTTTTTTCAACATCATCAGAATCCATTTCTTCTAAATCATCTTGGATCACATGAGCAGCAGTTAATCTTCCACCAAGGTAAGCTTCAAAGCTTGACACAAAGGCATTGTATGTTGCCTTTGGTCATCATTGGTGTGGTTCCATGATGGTAATGTCTGATTTGTTAGTTGTGTAGATGTGGTTGGTGGTTTGTTGATTTTAACTTGAGGGGCTGACATGATGCTATTGATCTTGGGCTTTTAGGTGCAGACATAAAGTCATCTTTTTCTATAATGAAAGAACTTTACATTGAATGACTTTCAGTAGGAAATTTGTATGCCTTAATGACCGGTGGACCACTGAGATTTCTTGACTTTTCACAAAGTTCCAGTGCTTGAAACTTTACTACCATGATGTCTAAGCTGGTGCTTTCCAAATCAAGTGTGCTCTTCAGCATAGTCACACTCTACTTCCAGCTCTCAGGTATAGAATATAGCATCTTTTTGTTTAGCTCTTTTTCCTTGTAGGTCACTCCCATGATCTCCAGATCATTCGCTAGTTGAACAAACCTATGAAGTTGTTTTGAGAAAGATTCACCTTTGATGTGATGAAATGTCTCATGTTGATTAGAGAGTATGCTTTCAAGTCAACTTTGATTTTCTTGTAGTCTTCAGGATTAAGGACCAAGTTGGGATCTTCTACTAAAATTCTGACAGTCCGGTACTGATCTACATCTTAAGTAGTGGGGATGAAGGGACATTAGCATATACACTAATCAAATAATTTCTAAACCTTGTTTTCCATTGTTTAAATTTTGATTTGTATTTTAAGATATCTAGTTTAGGGTTATGATCTCTATCACTTAAATTTAATGAATCCTTGATTATTGATTGATTTTAATTCCAAGCGTCCAATCAATCCAAAGTCCAAATAATATTCAAGTGTCACAAACAAATACGGTCAACAGTCCTTGGATTCAAATGTTGTGTACAGTAAAGAAACAAATGTGGTCAACGGTGACTCAACAAATGCGATGAAGAGGGTTTGTTGTTTACACTTTTAAATCACAAATACGATGAAGTGTCTAGTTCAAAGAAATACGATGAATAGTTCACTAAAGCAAATGAGATGAACAGTAATTTCAAGGCAAATGTGGTGAACAGTAATCACTATGGACAATGCGATGAACAATGTTCAACATAAATGCGATGAACATTTCTCCATTTTTTTTTTCTATTTTGATGAAATCTCTTGTTGTCTTTTTCACTCGAATTTGATGTAAACCCTTCGATTAGGAACTCTCAACTATCACAGGTTGTTTAGCTAACTATCACTAGGTAAATTGTTAAATAGGTTTGGTTTTAATGTAGCTTTGATCATTATAATAGGTTCTTCAAGTCATGATGAAATTGAAGTGTTAATTGACTCAAAAGATGAGTAAATATATTCTGATGTCTAATCAGTTGTATAAAACACAATGAAAAGCAAATCAAATGATAGTTCAACCAAGAATCATAAAGAACAGTGGGTGTTCTTGATGATTTCGAGAGCCAAGGCTCTGATACCAATTATGGGTTAGAATTATTGAGGATCAAATATATCAGATGATTTCAATGAAGATTTGTAGCAGAAATACAAATATCAAAGATCAAACATTCAGAAATACTCATATGGATGTATTGTATTGAATTCTATGTGTGCAAAGCTTTTTGTGTGAAAGTTTGTGAAAAAGTTGCTAATGTAGGCTAAATACACTGACATACAATCTAGTATATTAAGTACAAGGTACATGATAACAGTATTTGCAAAAGTGGTTTCTTCACCTGTATTTTTATCTTGTATATTCGCATTTGTTTTTGCGGTGTACAAGTCTTGTCTGCATTTTTTGTGTTAGGCATAAATATTTGTTTTGTTTCACCCGCATTAGTTCTTTGCGGGTGGACAAATGCTCATCCGTATTTGTCTTTATTTACATGCAAAAACTAATGCGGCTGAACAAATACTTAGCCTTTTTCTTCATCCGCACTTGTTCTTTCTTTATCCGCATAAGTCCATCCGTATAAATCCATACTTGTGTTTTCAAACCAAAACACAATCCATTATAACTTGAATTGGCATGCATGATACTTTCAGGGTCCAACATGACTATCATGTCTGAAGCAACTGAATCTTCTATACTAGATTTTCCTATTAAGATTATACAAGTACCATTTGAAGAGTTTCAACCTAATACTACATCACCTGAAGCACATGAACCCTTAGAGGAAACAATACTGTATCAAGTAGAAGGTTAGGATGGTGTTCCAGCAAATGATGGTCATATATATCCAATCTTGAAGAAGTTATTTCCATGGGTATGATTCCTCGCTTTGAATAAGAATCATCCGACCGCAGCAATAATAGGTCCATTATCCGAAAAAGTACGAACAAGAAGTCAACAGGGGCAATTAACACATGTTTATATGCTTGTTTTATTTCTTAGATTGTTCCAAAGAATGTCGAAATGGCATTAAAAGAAAATAGCTAGACTGAGGCAATGCAAGATAAGTTGATGCAATTCAAGAAGCTGAGTGTATCAAATCTTCTTTAGCTACCAAAAGATAAGCTCCTGATTGGAACAAGGTGGACTTTTCACAAAAATATGGATAAAAAGGGTGTGATTGTTTGAAATAAAACTCGTCTGGTAGTGCAAAGATTTTATCTCATGGAAGGGTTGGATTAGGAAGAAGTTTATGCTCTTGTAGCACAACTTAAGGCTATTCGCGTCTTTTATGAATTTCAAAGTCTACCAAATGAATGTTAAAATTGCTTTATATATGGCAAGGTCAAGCAAGAAATATACATTTGACAACAACCCAATTTTGAATATCCAGATCATCCAGATGACGTATACAAGTTACACAAAGCTTTACATTGTTTACATCCAACACCTCCAGCTTGGTATGCCACTCTCACAAAATATTTTCTTGAAAATGAGCATACTCGAGAAGCTATTGATCAAAATTTGTTTATACAAAAAATGGGTGATGATGTTATTTTTGGTCACATTTATATCAATGATATTATCTTTGGATCTACGAATGATGACATGTGCAAAGAATTTCAAGCAATGATGAAGAAGAAATTTGAGATGTGTTGTCTTAGAGAAAGTTCATGTTTCTTGGGTATCTAAGTGAATCAAAGTGAAGTTGGTATTCTGATTCATCAAGAATAGTATTTTCAAAGCATACTGGATAAATATAAGTTACAGGATTCTAATACTACTCCAACTCCTGTGTCTTCTCATCCTACTTTGACCATAGATCTCTCAATGAAGATGTTGATCAACACATGTATCAATCAACGATTGGATTTCTGTTGTATCTAACTACAACCTGGCCATATATCATGTTCTCAGTTTGTCAGTGTGCTCATTCTCAAAGCAATCCTATAGAATCTCATATGAAAGTTGTCAAATAGATTTTCAAGTATCTTAAATGCCAACCATAACTTGGACTTTAGTATTTTAGGAATTTTGAATTTAATATGTTTGCTATCCTAATACTGATATTGTACTCATAATCTTGAAAGGAAATTTATTACTAGATGATGTCAATTCCTAGGCAATTGTTTGATTTCTTGGTAGTGCAAGCAGCAAAACACGGGTGTTAACATCGACTATCAAGTTACTGCTCATAAATTGTCTGGATTCAATAGTAATTGGTTAATTATGGCTTAAATTTCAATGAAAAAACAATTTGGTGTGACCAAAAAATTTGTTCTTGAAATCGTGAAGAATCAGATTCAACATTTAATATTAGCATTTAACTTTAACTTTTAACTTTAACTTTACCTTCCTAGCATGAAACTACTGGCACTAACATTCTATATGTTTAAACATAAAAAATCATTCTTTCATTCATTTCATATTAAACAAGGTTTAAACATGATATTTCTTACCTCAATCGCCTTCTTTTCCACTTTTTCTCGCTACCTTTCACCGCTCTCTCTCCCCTAGAATGCTCAGTTACAGGTTTAATGAGAAGGTTTAGGTAATGGGAAACCTTTTTAATAGTCTTTCCTCAATCAACATGTTCTCGTACAAGAACACTCTTTCGCGTGAGAACTTCCCTTCACACTCAAACTTTATGACTTCTTCGATCTCTAGGACATTATGAGGTGTTACAAGTCTATCCCCCTTATTTAGGTTTCGTATTGGAAATGTGCTATGCACCAAACAACTAAGGAAAATGTTGTCTCATTTATTCCTTGGACTCCCAAGTGGATTCCAAACCCTTTCTATGTTTCCACTCTACCTGGACGCGAAACCACTTTTTTCCTCAATCTCTTCTTCTTTCTGTTTAATATTATCATAGGTTGCTTGACATAATTTGATCTATCATCAATTCCCACATCCTAGAGTAGAATATGAGTATCTTCATCAGCTAAATGCTTATGTAGATAAGATACATGGAAATTAGAATGAATTCCACTTACTTCATCCGGTAATTCTAGCCTATATGCTACTTCCACAACACGGGCTACTATTTTGAACAGCCCAATGAACCTGAGACATAGCTTTCCTTTTTTTTCTAAATTGAATGATTCGTTTCTAAGTTGAAACCTTTAACATTACTTTATCACCGACATTCAACCCAATTGGCCTTCATTGATTATCATCATATGACTTCTTACTATCTTTGGAAACTTTAATGTGGACTTTGATTCTCTCTAGCATGTCATTTGTAACCTCTACAACACCTATACTTCCCAATTATTTTGCTCAATTTCAAACCAACACACAGGGGTTCTACATTTTTGATCGTAAAGCATCTCATACGGGGGCATATCGATACTAGCATGGTGTCTATTATTGTATGAGAATGTGTTAGCACCAGGTGACTATAGCAGCTCCCTTCTAAGTCTATGATATGTGCCTAAAGTACGTCCTCTAAAGTCTAAATGGTTCTCTTAGACTGGCCATCTATCTGCGGGTGGTATGTTGTATTGATATGCAATTTTGTTCCCATAGCATCATTAACTTCTTTCAAAGCTTAGATGTAAACATGTTATTATCTGTCAGAGACGAGTGACATTGGTACACCATGATGAGCAACTATCTCTCTGATAAACAACTCAACTAACCAGTTCAAGTTATACTTCTCGAGGATTCGTAAGAAATGAGCACTCTTCGCTAGTCTGTCAACTATAACCAATATGGCATCATAACCTTTAGATGTATGCGATAGCTTTGTTATAAAGTCCATAATAACATGCTTCCACTTTCATTCGGGAACATCAAAAGGCTGAATTTTCCTATGTGGCTTCTAATAATCTGCTTTAACCTGAAGACATGTCAAACATTTCTCTACGTATCAAGCTACATTAGCTTTCATGCCCAACCACCAATAGTTCTGCTTTAGATCTTGATACATCTTGGTGGCTCCTTGATGAATCAAGTAGCGAGTCATCTGAGATTCATCCAAGACTGTAATTCGTAGATCTCCGCCACGAGGAATCCACATATGACCGAATTTGGTTTTAACACTATTAGTGTTTTCTTCTAGATTCGCAATTCGTCCTTTTATCCTTTTCTTTTTCACATGCTCAAGTTTTAGAGCTTCTCTCAGTGCTTCACAAACTTGATTCATCACATCAAGAGTCACTATCAACTAGTAAGCTCTCACCCGGATCGGTTCGCTATTCTCCTTGCGGCTTAAAACATCAGCCACCATGTTAGCTTTACCGAATGATAATGAATCTTACTATCATAATCCTTTATCAACTCTGTCGCATGTTGATATCTTTTTGTTTAAAGAAATACTTTAGGTTTTTATGGTCTGTGAAAATCATAAATTTGACACCATATAAATAATGTCTCCATATCTTTAGCCTAAATACCACAGCAGCTAGCTCCAGATCGTGGATAGGGTAATTTACCTTGTGAATCTTTAACTATCAGGAAGCATAAGCTATGACTTCACCTCATTGCATTAGAACGCACCCTAATCCTTGATAAAAGCATCAGAATAGACAACCAAGTCTTCCTTCCTTTCTTGTAATGTCAACACAAGAGCTTGTGTCAACCTTTGTTTAGCTCTATGAATGGAATATCTTGACTATCACCCTACTCAAACTTCATATCTTTCCTATTCAATTTCGTTAATGGTGAGGCGATCTTAGAAAAATCATGGATAAACCTCCTATAATAGTCCGCCAATCCAAGGAAGCATCGAATCTCTAACGCCATCTTTAGGGAACTCCACTGCATTATGGCTTCCACTTTAGAAAGATAAACCATGATTCCATCTAGGTTAATCACATGTCCCAGAAACTGTACCTCACATAACCAAATGCGCACTTTGAGAACTTCATATACAACTTCTCCTTTCTTATGGTTTCCAAAACCTAATGGACATAACAAGCATGGTCCCCCTCATTCATTGAGTAGATCAAGATATTGCTTATAAGCACTATTACTAATTTGTCGAGCATCGGTTGGTTAACCCTATTTATCAACTCCATAAATGTTATAGAAGCACTTGTTAGACCAAGCGATATCACAAGCAAGTCATAATGCTCATTTCACGTCCGAAACACTGTCTTTGAAATATGCTGCTCCTTGCCTTTAGTTTATGATAACCCGACCTAAGGTCGATCCTCAAGAATCAACTTGCTCCTTGCAACTAGTCAAATAGATCGTCAATCCTAGGTAACAGGTATTCACTCTTTACCATAAGCTTATTCAGCTCTCTATAATCTATGCACATATGCATGCTATCATCTTTCTTCTTTACAAATAGCACAAGAGCACCCCCTGGAAAAATGTTTGGTCTGATAAAACCTTTATCAAGAAGGTCCTGTTGTTAGGTCATTAGCAACAGGCTGAGCTCCTAGCAAAAGGTCAATCTAAAACTCTATCTCCCAATCGGGTGGTACCCCCGACAGGTCCTCAGGGAACACATCTGGAAAGGCACACACCACATGCACAACTGGCAACTTTACTGTTTCAGCTGTAGCATCTTTACAAGATTGCCAAGAACGCTTTACACCCTCGCCTCATAAACTTTTCTGCCTTTAACATGGATATCATCTTTGGAATTTTGAAGACATTATAGTCGTGAACCGTAACTAGGCTACCATCTGACGCTATCAACAGATGAATGTTTCTCTAACAACCTATATTAGCCCATAGATGGCTAACCATTCCACACCCAACACAACATCGAATCCTCCTAGGTTCATAACAAACAACCTAGCTGGAAATCTATGACCTTCCAATTCCATGTTACATTCATTTATAGCATAGGTTATTTTAGTAGTCTATCTAATAGTAGTTTCTACTTCAAACATATGTTCTATATCTTTAGCCTTACCATTTATCATATCAGAGTGGGGAGCAGCTATGAAACTCTAAATTGCACCAGAATCAAAAAGAATAGAAGCAAGTATGTTGTTAACTAGAAACATACCTAACACCATATAGGTTCGGATCTGGCCTCTTCCTATGTCATAATGAAAGCCCTAGCCTTGGCCTTTGGCTTGTCACTAGCTTTTTTCTCTTTCTCTATCTCTTTCCCTTTACCCGAGTCAACCACTTTAGCCTCCTTTATATTCCCGGTTGTAATGTCATGGCTTGATAATAACTGTAGCACTTTATCAAATTAGGGTAATATTGGAGAAGTGTCATGTCTTTTCATATCTGTAACACACCTTGAACCGAGTCTACATTCGCCTATGTGCTTTCTTCCATATTTTTGGCACTCACCGAATGGTTCCACTTTCATATTCTTTTCCTTGATAGTAGACCTAATTCCTTTCTCTGTTGACACTTCTAGACTAACTCCTCTTCCCCACATCCTTAATTGGTTCATCAGCAAACCACATCATCATAAACTATCCAACTCAAATCTACCAGGACTCAAATTCTTTGGACCACTGGCCTTAAGACTCGTCCTAAACTTCGAAGGTAAACCCTGCACATAACACTCCATCCTTCTTTCTTCAGTACTTACCAGGTGAGGCGCAAATCTGGCCATCTCATTAAGTGAGATGTTCTTTGTTTGTGCGTCAAACTCCCAGCCTTGAATCCCAAGTATTCGCCATCAACTCGATATATCTCATTCTATGGTAAGAACTTCCTCATCACCAACTCCTTTAGGTCATTTCACCTAAACTCCTAAAATCATAAGGGTCTTTAGTCTACTTGATGGGTTGCACCAATGAATAGATTCAATAATAAATGAGTGGCCTGTAAACTTCACAACTTGATCAGCCCTATACTCACTGGTCTTATCATCACCTCCATCTCAGACACCCACTGTAGATTGGCAATAACACCACCCTTCTCATCTAGGGACGGGAATTGAACTCCTTAAAGATGCGTTAAGAACACCCTTTAGTAAGCTCCTCATCAGTCACGTCTTATTCATCTTTCCCATCCTTTCCTGAGCCTTCACTAGTTCCTTCACTGTCTTTCTTACCTGTGTTGTTCCTTGCCTTAAGTTTCCATTCTTTGGTCACCTTTTTAAGAGCCTCGGTCAAAATGGAAGGCATGATATCATGCCGAATCTTACGAACCTCATAGTGATAGCCTCCCTAACAATAGGCTTCAGGGTGATCTGCTCTTTTGAGTGAAGAGAGTTATCCTTACTATAGTGTAAACATAGTCCAATGCACTTCTTTAGCCATCTACTTTCGGCTCCTGGTGACTGGTAGTCTACCCCTAGCACCACCACGAGCACCTCCACGTGCAACTTTCCATCCAACCATAACTTCCTATAAGATTCGGAAAACCAACCTTGTCATTTCAGGTGATATCTCAGATCATATAAGCACTAGTAGTTTTTAATGACATTGGCTAGTTGTAATTAGCTACTTACTTTACTTTACATGTCCCAAACATTCCTTGTCCTAAGTCACATAAGTCCCCAAATCTACTATAAACACTATGAACAACTATGAACCCTTACCACGTTTAGCTTTCTCTAATCATAGTTCTATACATACATTAACCTTAACTTTGGCATTTAATAGTAGCATTTAACTTTAACTTTAACTTTTAACTTTTAACTTTAGCTTTACCTTCCTAAGATGAAACTACTGGCACTAGCATTCTCTATTTGGTCCGGTTCTTAGTTTAAGTTTAGGTATCGAAGTACCCTTCTTTTAATAGTAATACTAATTATAGCATTCTTTCTTTTTTTAACTATCAATCATATTTCATACTATCTTTATTGGTGCACCATAACGAGGTCGTATACATACTTTACATATTTATATTTTCTAGACGCACACAATAACTATTAGGAGAGAACCATGCTATGCGAGAACGCCTTCATACGCGAGGGGACAACGTCCAAAAACATAACTATACGAGAACACTATATCACGCGAGAACATTACTTGGTGAGAACATCACCATGCGAAAACATCACTATGCAATAACATCATCATATAAGAACATCACATATAAGCGAAAACGAAACTTATCATTGTATCTGATCAAAACTTCAGCCCCATGTTATTGATTTTAGACCATTTTTTCATGTCAACACATCTATATCATCAAAACTGTAATACTTTGTGTAAACAATCAATAAGGTATGTATATTAGGCCCATAAATCATGGAAACATGTATAAAGGGGTCTAAACTCACCTTACGATGATTTCAAATGAAACGACACCAACCGAGAGCTTTAAAAACACAATTTACATGTTTAAGCATAAAACTATCATTCTTTCATTCATTCTCGCACTAAACAAGGTTTAAACATGCGATTTCTTACCTCAATGACCTTCTTTTTCACTTTCTCTCTCTAGCTTTCGCCTCTCTCTCCCTAGAATGCTTTGTCATTGATTTTCCCAAAAGGTAGGGGCAATGGGACACCGTTACTTTTTATAGTCTTTCCTTAAATAAAAAGTTCTCGCACAAGAACTGGCAATGGACACCGTTACCTTTTTATAGTCTTCCTTAATAAAAAGTTCTCGCACAAGAACTCCCTTTCGTGTGAGAACTTTGTTTCGCGTGCAAACTTCATGCCCTTTCTTATCTCTAGGAAATTTTGGGTGTTACATAAAACTTGGTAAATATCATGTTCAGAAATATTTCTCAGACTATTTATGCTTAAATAATTATGTTAGAAAAGTAATATTCAAAGAGATTACTGATTAGAGTTGAAATGTTTAAGTCAAATTGTGTTGAAGCTGGATAGGTGTTCTACAGGATTTCTGATTACAGAATGCATTTATTTCATATAAACCTATCAAAGCATAACAATCATCACAGATGTTTGTTTAGTAAAGACTAAAGCATGAGTTTAAATAGACAAAGTATATTGACAATTAACATAACCATTCTTATACTATAAACAGCTGGAATATCCTAATAATCAATTTGAAAAAAAAAATTATGATCCTGAAATAAAAAAAAAATTAAGTTATTTAACTACAAGTTTTGTTTAAATTTCTGAATTTTTTAAAATTTGTAAAAACATCAAAAATACATTCTATTTATTTTATGAAAAATTCAAAAGGAAATTCCCGGATAAACATTCATATTGCTTGAACATAATCTATTTTGAATTAATATGAAATGTTGAAAAATGTTGAAAAAGTCAGAATTTAATGTAAATGTTATGAGACCATGCGAAAACATTCATTTTGCAAAAACATTTGGACGTATGTTTTTATGCGAAAACATAGTGGACATAAAAGGACAGGTTAGGTGAAAACATTTCATTACTATACTTTTTGCATGAACAGTTCTCTCAAATCGATTTTAAAATCTGTTATGTTCTTGCTATTGATTGTGTTGATTGAATTTGCATTGAGTTTATGATCATCATAAGATTGTTGTCATTGCCTAAAAGTCCCGAATCATATGTAATTTTAAACCTTTTAGGGTCTCAAGTCGGGTTAACATTGAAATCAATTGTTTGCTTGTTTAATTGGTTAAAATTGACTTAGATATAGGCGATTATGGCGGACGATAACCATAGAATGATATTATAGGTGAATATTTGTGAAATGAACAAATTGAACTTAAATTGTTTTGAGTTTTCACTTACTGTAGCAAGTGAAAATATTTCAAAAGCCGTTGAACAGACCAAAAACTTTGATCAGAAGCGAAAACTTTGAAAGTTTGACTTTTTGAACATATGCGAGAAAAATGAGAGAACAATGAGAGGTCCACATATTCAATTCATGTGAAAACATTTGAGTAGAAAACACTTAAGTGGTGACAAAACTTTGAAATTTTTGAGAATTTTGCAATTTAAATTGTGATTTTTTTTCTTTATTAATACAATGTGTTTATGCAGATGACTAGGCCATTGGTGTACGTGAAGAACCATAACAAAGTAGTATATTGGTGATATTCTTGATGATAAAGCATTATTCGTTTGATGATCGACCACTTAAGGAGATCTCATGTATATTATATTATCACGACTTATATTTCAGCTATGAGGAGGTAGTTAAAGACTTATGGAAAACGGTTAAGATCATTACAGAATCATTTTTTTATTTTTAGAACCACAGAACCATTGATTTATAAGTGTACATTAAGTTTGGTGATACTTAATTATTTTACATATGTGTATATTAGACATGAATAATAAATTATGTAAAATAACTAAATACTATCAGCTTTAACTTACATTTATGTAAATTAATGATTCGTAATTTACATTTATGTAAATCAATAGTTTTTTTGGTTCTGAAAATAAAAAGTGGTTTTGTAATGATCCTGGCCTTATGAAAAACTTATTTGAATGAGAGAGATGAACAAGGCAATCTCTGCATCATTATAATAGTCAAATATAATAGTGTGACTGCTATTGCAGAAATCTTAATAAATTTTTGCAACTTGGTGATTCAGCCAATGCACAGATAAAGATTAATGATGGTAAAGGCATGTTTAGATCAAATGGATTATGAGTACAAATAACCATCTCTAGAGAATAAATACTTACCTCCATACTAGAAGTATTATTTCATGTGATGGTTCATTCTTAGTAGTTTGAAAGCTAGAAAGGATAATATGAGTTCTACTTCTAACTTCATTGATGTTTCATAAATTGAAGACCATCATACAACAACTCCAAGGTAATATCAAAGATGTAGAAGAATTTCATTGCTACAAGTGAAAGAATTTTATGAGGTACTTGAGATTTATTTAGATGGTTGTTTAATCCTTACATCTTGAGTTTGCTCATCTTGAGACTCCTGCTTTGGAAATCATGGTGATGCAGAAAGATTTATTTACTTATATGTGAGTACATGAGGAGATGCTCATTCTGGTACTCGATTTTCCAAGATGGCAGATTTTTTGAACTTCAGCCACAATAGACCACAACAACCACAGGAGCAACCACATTAGCAAAAACAACGACAAGTGCATCAACAACAACCACAGGTTTATGAACCTGTTGGTCATTCAACTTCTAAAACTCCCGTTCACATTCCGAAAAGTTCACTAAAAAAAGGAGAGTCTACCGCTAAAGAGATTGATAAGATGTTCGGTACAAGTTCATATTCTAAAACTGATAGTGATTAGATTGAGAATGTGCCTTACATTCTTAACAGAGAACAGTGGATCCTCCTCTAATGGTCTCGAAAGCGTGCTGCATCTAAAGCAGATGTTGAATATGTGTCTGAAGGTTACCCAACACTAGAGAAGGAAGAGTTTAGCAATGAAAAGGTTGGTGTTAGTAGAGTAGAGCAGAGGAAGGGAAGTTCTTTTAACGAAGCTAAGGACTCCTGTGATTATAGAATATATTAGTCAAGAGTTCTTATGGCTAATGTATAAGTATTTGAGTTCTATTGAAGCTTCAATTGCTCCAGTGACTATTACTTAAGCAACAACAGTAAGAGTTACTAAAACTCTAGTTATTTCTTCTCTGAGTTTTCAACTCTAACCAAATATACTACTAGGGATAGAATTTCATTTTTGATGATTTTCTTAACACATCGTCAGATCAATCAAAGCATGCAACTACACCCACTAACAATCCAGCTAATATTTAGTCTGGTCTTATGCTTAGGATGACTTACCTTGAAAAGAAATGTTCGAGAAGTCAGGGTTATTGAACTACTATAGATTGAAGTCAACTAAAGGAACTTAGAGTTAAGACTTTAGAAAGTCAAGTGCAGTTCATGTTTGATTATGTTTAGAGCTTGGAAATCAAATGAGAGCATCATCTTCTAGATTCATAAAGCAAACAAAACCTGTTGCACCAGAGAAAGATGCATTTGTGGAGAAACAAGTTCCAAACAGTCTATTTTCAGCAACAAATATAAGAGGAATCAAAGGCATATGATCCTATAGATCCTGAGTTAGAGGCTCAATATAAGAAGGAATTATACACTTTTCAGCAACAAATCATGCTTGAAGTATCAGATGAATATTATGGGGATTTGATGTTCTTATAGATGAAGTGGGTATACATATATCTTTGGGAACAACGTTAAGTACTTAACGACAATATTAATCTAGAAGAAGGTGAGATACAATTATCATTAGGAGACGTGCATACCAAACAGTTAAAGATTCTAGTAGATCCGAATGACTTAGCATGTAGCAAGCTCTAAAGACAAGTCAAAAATCTCATCGTGATTGCTCCTCCTTGATACGGTTCCAAGGAGGGGAGTGGGTCAGAATGGGTCAGGGCAGACCCATAGGGCTGCTAGATGGAGGGAATTCGGATGGAGGGAAAATTAATGGAGGGAAAAGTAGGAGTTGTGGAGGTGGGGGAAGTGATCTACGTTTTAGGAGCTAGAAGACCAAGTCTTAACTATTGTAGCTTAGTTTAAATGTTTGATTTTCTGCATTGTTTTGGGCTGTCTTTGATTTTGGTTTTAGAACTTGGTGTTTCATTGTAATCAGGAGATCTGCCCTTCTCAAAGTGGGTTGTAACCTTGTTGTTTCTTATTCAATCAAGCAAGCCGACTTTAGGCTCTATCATTTGGTTCCATTGCCGGGAAAACATCAACATGGCACCCTAAACTCGCAGCAACCCAGAAGGTTCTTCTT